>BSBK01000770.1:592500-602500 GCA_027943335.1 Chamaecyparis obtusa | reverse complement strand
CTCCACCATGTATTGGATTGCAATATCCACCTCTATGAGCATATGTTGGAACTCCTCCACTCTGGTTATGAGCACCACCAAACATAGTAGAAGTTGAATGTAGTACACAATTAGGAGTCATAGAATGGTTTGGGACATAGATGTTTATCAAATCCTACATTACAAGATGGCCTTTAGGTAGTGGCATGGATGGAGTGGATGGATTGTATAACATCCAATGTCTTTCCAAATATCTGTGATGCTCCTCAACCCTCCTTTCCTCACCTTTGTGATCCTTCACTTCATTCACTCACATTTTTTTGTCCTCCTTATCCTTCTTCTTTTCTTCTCTCATCCTTTGCATTTTATTACTCTTGATCTCCTTTTATTTTCTATCCTTCTCCTTCTTTTCCTTTGCCAATTTGTGTCTATCCTTGTTTTCTATGATCTTCTCTATCTTCCTTTCTTTTATCTCCTTCAGTTACTTCATTCTTGCCTCAGCCTCTGTAAGCACTTCCATGTAATCAATAGATGTTAACTTGCTCAACAAGGTTTCCTATTGACAAATTGGCAGCTTTAAGAACTTTCTCAACAATGTTTCATGTTAAGAACATAGTATCTCACATATTTGCAATTGTATACTTTCATCTTCCCCATTCCCATCTTCACATGTTTCTTGTGTCATATCTGCATCCACATCACTATGTGGTTGCATACATTATGTATAGTGATTTACTATTTCTAGCACAAAAGAAGTGTGTGGAGTAGGGAACGTAAAACATAAATCTTGTTATGGGGTTATCAAGTCAACATTCACATTCTAAACATGTTCAATCAACCATGTGGGTGGTATTGAATCTGATGGTATCCAAGGCTCTCAATTTCATTCTTTGTTGGCTGAACCAAGTTCACTTGAGAATTTAATTCATTCCATGCTGGCTGAACCAACTCCACTTGAGAATTTGAATCATTCTCAGCTGGCTGAACAAAGTCCACTTCTAAATTTGAATAAAAAACATCCTTGCCACTATGAATTTTAAATGTTTTGTTGGGTTGCATCATTAGTGGAGGTGCTATCACTAATGTAGTATCCTACTCTGATGGTGTAAGTGGGTCTGAATTTGTTTAAAGAGGCATTGCATTGCTCACATCAAGAGATGGATGTGTGGTTTTAGGCTCTAGAGGGAAGTAGACACCTCTTTTATGGGCATGCATCCTTGTTATTTTTCTTATCACTAGACACCAGTTCTCCTTGGATCGAAATGCCTTCCCCATCTTCCATGCAATAAGAAGAAGAGTGATGCTAGTCATTGAATGTTAACATATATTCTTGAATGAGAAACTCTTCTGAATTTCCCAATTTCCTGATATTCTAGTCTTAATTTGTCTATGATGCTTGAACACATGAGTTACGATTCCCTTTTTTGGTTGTATTATTGTTTGTTTAGTTTCCTAGATAGTTATGAATGAATATAGTCAATTGATGATAGTAGGGAGGAGGTCATATAGAGATGAATAAATAAAACAATTAGTCTGGTTGTGATTCATGGTCGAAACTTTCTAGGTCAACTAGGTGAGGTGGGGTATCCATCTTGGGCCCTTCACACATAATTTTTTGAGTGTACACACAACAAGGAACTATGGGAAAGAAACTAGTATGAATTTTAATGTATACCTTGGTAAAAACCTGTTGGGTGTATTTTAGGTTTTCTGAGGTTTTTGCCTTTGGTTTTGTTTCAATGTCCTGGCCTATGAAAGTGTTTGGTTTAGGGTTTAAGTTTGTCCTAAAATTGTGTAATAATGCGAGAGAAACCCTTGCCTTTGACACCTTTGCTTTGAAACAGTTTTTTCCTTGGTTGGCTCTGAGTGTGCCCTAGTCTTTATGTTTCTGTGTTACCTTTTTGGCCACTTAAAGTCATATATGTGCACATGATTATTTCCCTCTAGGTGTTTGCTGAATCGCTTAACATTGTTTCATGTTTCTTTTTCATTCAATGAACTAGCAAATGTTGTCTATCCTTGCCCTCTTTCATGTTGTCGCTAAGTCTCCAAGTCCGGCCTATAGTTAAGTTCTGATCTAGCAATCCAATGACTATGTGGTCTCCTCTTTGCTTAATTTCTGGTAATTTTATGTTAACCTTTAGCGACTTGGCATGATAGTTATCTCTGGTTCTCTGAATCGGGCGGCTATGACCAAGATTCTTCAGCAAACTAGCAAATGTCATTGATTGTCTCTTCATCTGGCAGCTATGTTTTAATCTCACAAAGATTGGGTCCTACTCAAAATCATTTGATGATTTAGCGACTGAGTCATGTTTTCATACCCTCTAAGTTTGGTGGCTTTGACAATGAACTTTGGCGGAGGTTTAAGTTTTCAGTTGTCCCTTGATCTCAAGAAAAGGTGGCAGTGCCCTAAGTGTTTAGTGATTAAGCAAATAAAGTGTTCGTGGGATCTCAGAGTTAATTAGCGAGGCTCTAAATGATTCAGCGACTTGGTGAATTAAGGAAAGGTTAAGTGTGTTTTCAATGGTCACTGATTCTCATAATAAAAGGTGATGGTCAAAGTCTTTGGGTGATTCAGTGACAGCCACCAATTGTGTTGGAGATCAACGGTTGGCTCTTAATCTCAGTTTGAAACCCACGGTTGGGAAAGCATTCAATGACTTAGAGAATAGGTTTGTTTGCCAGACCTCACAACCAACATGTAGTTAAGTTTTCCTTTCAACGAATAAGAAAATGCTTTGGTCGCTAGATCTCAGAGTAAGTCAATGAGTTAACCGAAGCATTAAGAGATTGGGAGATAATGGTGTTCACTGATTCTCTGGATGCTGACTATGGTCAAATGCTTAGGTAATATTTTCTTTGTTCGTGGGTTCTCTGAATGAAAGATGAGTTAAGAAATAGGTCTTGAGAATAAGTGAAGTCTTCGGTTGCCCATTCTCTGAATAGAAGTGTGGTTAATGTAATAGTTCATAGAGTCTGAGACTAAATGGTTGCTTGTTTGCTGGATTGTCATGGGTTAAAGTAAAGGTCAGAAGGAAAACATGAACTATTGATTGCCTCAAGGATCAACGATCAACAATCAACACGTAATCTCAGAGTGTAACCCATGGTGTAAAAAGTGTTCAAAAAACTAGAGGTCGATGTCATTCACTCATTCTTGAAGCTTGACTATGGTTAAGCATTTCTTCCTGAGAATGCGAGATAGCCTTGTTCGCTGATTCTCCAGATAAGTGTTGAGTTAGAGAAATAGTTCTGAGAACTGGCGAAGTCTTTAGTCCCTAAATCTCTGAGTTGGGTGGGGCTTAGTGTGGGTTGTTTGGGTTTCCCTTGGACCGTTGATCATCTCTGGGATCAATGGTGATCGTGAAATCTTGAAGTAAAGTTGTGAGTTATGAAGTCCTTCTGAGATTAAGTGAATAGTCTTGTCGCGTGATCTCCTGATTCAATCTTGGGTTAGCTTTTCTTTTAGAGATCATGAGTTCCTTTGTTCGCGTGGTCACTAAATTCTGCCTAGTTGGTTTTCGTACCATCAATGTTATAAACCGTTGCAATGTGGAAAGAAGTACCATGCCAAGCTGGAAAAAGTAGAAAGCCATCCAATCAGGTTTTAATGAGGGTTTACATCAGTAATTAAGATTTTTAATGCAAAAAATCCATGATCATTGCTCCCGCGCCCTATTTTTGATTTTTTAAATCATCTTGTCAACATCCACACCATAGCTAGCTCTGATTTGAAGGTTGGCAATGTGCAAAATTGAATGCAGGAGTGAATTAGGCTGGATTTGCTATGATTTGGCAATCACACACATGCAATTTTTAGAGTATATAGATAGGACATCATTGCTCTTTGTGCTCAAAGTTGTTCTGAAGATAGTTGAGATTGTTGGTGTTGTAGTAGAGATTGAGTTGTGTGAAAGTTGCAGAGCTGAGAGGTTCTTGTTATGTCAAGATGAGTCATCTTGTGGCAAGTGGAGCATCATCCAGTGGGGCTATAAAAGAACAAAGTGGAGA
The DNA here is from genome assembly GCA_027943335.1 of Chamaecyparis obtusa. Taxonomy (NCBI): domain Eukaryota; kingdom Viridiplantae; phylum Streptophyta; class Pinopsida; order Cupressales; family Cupressaceae; genus Chamaecyparis; species Chamaecyparis obtusa. The sequence goes on along the minus strand of BSBK01000770.1, from coordinate 598,507 downwards.
GGATAAAGGAAATCTGAATTAATAAAATGAGCTCATCAAGCTGCTTCCTAGTTCAAATCAAAATAAGAAGGCCATTAACATGACATTTGAGGATCTCATGGATAAATGTAGGGACCCTATTACTCTTGTAGGTTCTGGTTTTTCCTTGTTCTCATATTTTTACAATAATAGGAGTAGACCTATACCTGTTTGTAATGCCTGGGTGTTGGGAATGGCAAAGTTAATTGTGCCTGATGTGTTTTTAGATGTTGACTTAATCATTGAGATGGCTAGCTTGTATGAACCCATTTCTAGATGCATTAGGTGTGAAGACCAGTCTATGTTTATCTCTTTAGATAGGGGGTCTTTCATGATAACCTTCAATTTCTATTCCTCCTCCTCCATTGAAATTGACTTAAAGAAAGAAAGGGAAAAATATGCTAGTAATATAGGGTTAGTAAAGAGCCAAATATTCAAGCATATGCCCAAGCAGGACAAGTACATAGCCCCTCTCCCACCAGGTATGAATGCTCCTTATTCTTTTGCATCCCCAAATCGTTATATGAAAATCTTGTGTCATGGGTTGTGTAGGGTTCTGGGAATAGATGGGGATGATGAGAAATTGCCTGTTGATTTTTTAATGATAATCTTGGACATTCAGAATTCCCACACCAACACTGATTATGTTTATATCCAGTATATAATTGATAGGATGCATGAAGGGTTTGTATCTATGAAGGAGAAGAAAAGGCCTATTAGGTTGATGCATTACTCCCTTCTTATGCATTTGATTTTGTACCACCATGTTATTGATTTTGATGCAAGGGTATTGAAGATTAAGACCCATTGTAAGGGCATTCCCAACCTAGTGCAGTATTCGATGAGGGTTTGGAATATCACATCCAATGAGTGTGACTTTTCCATTTTTTAGAATTACTTTGTCCATCCAATACTTGAAATGTTAGGCACAAATGCTGTGAGGTTGCCAACTAGGGTGCTGAGGGTTTTAAGACCATTGCAATATGAGGATAATTGGCCAGGAAACCATAAGGAGATTTCTACCTAGGGGACAATTCCATAGTTATCAGAGTATATGGGTGCCCTCAGCCCCCACACCTGCTTCCAAGATATGTACCCCCTAGGGTAGCCATGATGGAGTTTATTTGGCAATTAATGTGGACTGACAAAGAACATCTAGGGCCTCATAGGAAAGGCACTTTCACACCTTGGCAATTTAGGGTTGATAGCTTTTTGATTGGAAAAAGGGCAATGGATCAAGTCAGTGGCTGGCTCAATCATTTCAAGATGACTGCGGGTACCTGCCAGTATGTTGATTCTGAGGGTTTCATCAGAATGGCTAGGATGACTTTGATTCCTAGCATTGGAATAATTAGAGAGCATGAGGGCCTTGATGAGGAGGATGTAATAAGAAATGTGCTAGACTTTGATGAACAAAAGAGAAGATGGAGTAAATATTTTGATTTACTAGACTTGGAGACTTAATTAAAGAATGTTGGAATTCCTTTTGGTGGTTTTTTTCCCTGAACTCTCATACTTGCAAAGAATGGAAAAAATGATAGAAATGCATGGTTCCCTATCTATCCAGTTGGAAGGGCTAATTGAGGAGAAGTTAGAGGCACCGAGGAACTATTCCACCTCTGAAGATGAAGAATTCATTGATGAATCCCAGGAAGGTAGCAGTCCACCTCCAGCAGGGGAAGGACCAATTATTGACCTAACCCAAGAATCAACAGAGGTGGAGGCTATCTCAGAGCCACCATTGAAAAAATAGAAAATTGAGGTTGGTGAACCTTCTGAGAAGAAGAAACAAAAGAAGGTATTGGACAGTACTTTAGTCCTTGTGCCTGGTAAGAGGGCCTATCACCATAAATTGAGAAAGGCTATCAGGGAAGGAAAGAAGATGGTGACATGAGAAATAGGGGACTTGGCCTTAGTGTTGGGATAGGATGAAAGAGAATTATACCAAGAAGAATTCCTTAGTGATGACCAGTTTCTCCAAAGAAAAGAATTTAGAGATTTCCTTATTTGGAGGAAACAAGAGGAAGTGAAGAGGTCCTTGCCTGAAGATATGGAACCAAGTGAAGAGACTCTTAGGGTTCTTACCTCATATGATCCCAGTCTTGAGAAGATCACTATGGAGGAAGCAAGAGAAATGGTTAAAACAAGTGGCATGCTTCTGACTCCTAGATGGGATTTGATTTTTGCCTTCATCATTGACCAAATTAGAAAGCAACCAGAGGGAATCTTGTCATATGAAGTGCATATTGATGACATGATCAGAGGGAGTGGTTATGACCCTAAGTCACAAGCTGTTGCACTATGGTCTCTGGTCCCAAGAACTCAGAAACCATCTCTAGTAAGCATTGAAGACAAAATGGAAGGTAACAAGATTGTCTGGACCATCCAAAATACCATTGATCTAGAGGTGTCAAAGGCAGTAACCCATTTCGCTCACCTCAATGAAGCTAAAACTATTCAATTGTCTAAGAGGTATAATAAGTTATTTGAGAACTCAATGAGGGTTGCAAAGGATAGGGATTTACAACTTATGTTGATCAAGAAAATGGAGGGTGAATTGGAGAAATTAAGGGAAAAACTTGATGAAGCAGTTAAAACATTACCTCCCCTACCTTTGAAAATTGAAGCCCCTCCTTAGGCTAAGGCTGAGTTCCCTGACCATCTAGTGGAAGATCTACATAAAATCAGACTAGAAGCAGCCCTGGAAACTATGACTGGTGTTGTACAACATAGGTAGAACAAGATAAAAGAAAAGATGGAATCAGTTCATCAGTCAGTTATCATGTTGCATAAGACAAACGATAAAGTGAATGAGTCATTAGCTACTTTGGAGCCACTTCACAACATTTGGTTCGAGAGGAGTTTGTTATTTGATAAAATTGATGGTTTGCAAGAACATACGCCTGATATCCTTGAGGTGGTATCTGAGGTTTATGAAAAGATTGGGTTGGTTATTTTTGTTTCAAAGTTTTTCAAAGGGAAGTCCAATCAAGTGAGGGCCAAATTGGCTATTTTTTATAAAGATTACAATAAGTTTTTGCCTTCTATTTTTGCAAGTGATGGAAGTGTAGTTAGTTTGGATGAATGGAAGACATCAATGGATCCATTGGTGATTAAGCAAGAGGCTCTCCTCAATGGTGATAATGTTTTGGATATGGCTGGGTGCAATGGAATAATTGACAGTTTGTTCAAAGTTGAAGGTGATTGCACATGATTTGTTGCAGAGGTTAAAGCTATAACTGATTCAAAGTGGGACCTACATATCAAATCATTACAGGAGCTGCAGGATTACAATTGGCCATCTGATGATGATGTGACAACTTGGGGAAAAATTGCAAAGAAAAAGAAGAAACCAGCTGTCCAGGAGCTAGAGGCAGAGGAAGAGGAGTAGAATACACTTGGCACCTGATCCAGAATTTGAGGGAGAGCATGTTTCAAACATAGGATGATGTAAGTTAGCATGTAATGGTGGTCATCATTCATGCTACAAATCATAGTAACTGCTCTGAAATATCCTTAGAAAAAGGTGCCACTTGTAAAGTTGTTAGTAGTTGTAAACTACTTTTTGTTGTTCCAGTCATTGTCTTTAGTTTGTACTTTTGTCTTTTGTGCAAGTCATTTTCCCAGCCATCTGAAGCTTGTTGCATCCTTTTGAGGATTCCAAGATGGCTGTGGGTATATATAGCAAGTTTTGCTCTTTTGCTAAGGGTGGTCAAAGTTTTTTGTAAAGAAGACTAAATATAGATCCTGACTTTCTTTTATGTTTTTGCTAAAATTGTAATGGATACAACTGAAAATTAATACAAACATATTGAAGTTTCATTGCCATTTTTGATTGTCTTTGTGTATGGATACTTTGAATCTCTTATTCATTAATTAGTAAGGCTAGTTTAATGCATTGTTCACAAGGTGAATATAGGGGCTGAACTTGAGTTTCTCTCAAGGAGAGAGTAAAACCTTTAGGGAGGTCTCTGGGATTTGAAAGTCAATACATGAATCTGATGACAGGGTTGGGAATTGGGAGAATGAATTGTTAGGAAATTTATTTGAATTTTAGTATCTTTATGTTAATAGGATTATGTAGATGTTCAATTTTGACTCTAACCCAATGGATAGCGCACTGGTTTAGTTTGATTTGCATCTGTTCACCATCATTTGATCAATAAATTATATCCATTTAATTTTATTTGTATGTTGTGAGTTGCATTGGTTATGTCAAGTACATAGATCAATTTTATTATGCTTTGTAGAAGCATTTGAAAGGTAAACCTGCCTAAGTTTTATACTCAAAGTGAAGAAGGCTCAAGGCCTTAGTACCTTAGCATTTAAATTTTGCTAGATGCAGCTGTTGGGAATGCATGAGTCACAAGTTCAATAAATTTTTGAATATTTCAATCATCTACGTATTTAAGTGCTAACAAAACCCATGATGGGATTTGGTTGGTAACCACTCTTCAAAGAATTTTTTGGTCTAAAAGAGTTTTTGAGAACTCTCTTATTTGTGGACCATAGTTTTTTTAAAAAAAAATATTGATATAGTTGGTTTTCCATTACTCTAGAATTACCTTGAATATGTAAGAATAGATAAAAATGTGTGGTCGGTAGAAAATAATCATCAAAAGGATATGGAGCATGAAATAATTCATCAATCAAATGATATTGGCTCACAATCCATTCTTGTTGTGCTTGAATTGACGGATATGGGATCTCCACTAGGTATTATATGTGGGGAATGGGTCTCTGGGGTAAGGTGGATACTGTTTCATGGATATAAGCTAGGATATCTTCATCTATACCATTTGGAGGATAGGTTTCTATAAGATATAGACTTCTTAGTTTCCTATGGGCCTTCAAGTATTTGTCTCTATCATATTCATAATTCTTCATAATATGATAGTGTTGTTCTATGTTACTAGTATCAACACTAGTTGTGTCCAAGTATGTTGTCTATATTGATCATGGTCAGTTGTTGAGTGTCATCTGTCATAGGTAAAGTATAAATTCAATAAACAAGAAGGAAAAAATACAAGTAACAGAACATGATATATATATATATATATATATATATATATATATATATATATATATATATATATATATATTATATATATATATATATATATATATATATATATATATATATATATATATATATTATATATATGAACACGAAGGAAATAGTAAACATGACAATGGATAGATAAGATGGATAAGTAAGAATGTACTGAACATGAATGCAAATGTAGAAGTACTATAAAAATTGAATACAAAAAAATGATAGACACATTAGAAAAAGATTACAAATGGAGCTTGACTTTGAAACAACAAAGGGTAATTCAGAAAGTATATAATAGTGAAAGTTGAAAGTGAAATGATTTGATGAGATACAAAGAAACCATTTGGATGTTAAACTCCAAGGGTATACAAAACTGTAACTAAAATAAACATTAAAGGAAAGAGTAGAAATAAGGGTCTACAAAACTATAAGTGAAATGAAACATGAAGGAAGCAGTAGATAGGAGTATCGAACAAAAAGGACAATATAGGAAAAAAACATAACACTAATGAACACATAAATACTTGGAAAATATATCTTCAACTATTTGTTGCCTTTTTGCTTTTTGCTCTTTTAGATAACTGCAACCAAAATGAACATGTAGGAAACATAGAAGTAAGGGTGTAGAAAATAGTAAGTGGAATGAAGGAAAGACCATAAATAACAATAAACAAATTTTCAAGCGAAATGAACATGATCATAACAACAGAAAGGATAAAAATGTGGATATGTAAAAAATTGTAGGTGAACAAAAGCGTAGAAAGATAGAATCATGGATACAAAACTCTAACTAAAAAGATGAATAAAATAACAAAACAACCAAAAAAAAGTGATGATATGTGAAACTAGTAAGGGTTTGGAAACAAAAATAACATGAAGAAAATAGTAGAATGGATAGATACATGCAAATGAATTCAACAATAAAGGAAATAT
>BSBK01000770.1:417500-587500 GCA_027943335.1 Chamaecyparis obtusa | reverse complement strand
TAAAATCATATTCCACCCCTTGGATTTATCTCCTACTAAGAATCTCAACAATTTTCACAAACTCCTATTCACCACTTTTGTATATCCATTAATCTGTAAATGGTGCATTGAACTGAACTTCAAATTTGTCTTTAAGTATTTCCATAATGTCCTCCAAATGTATCCAACAAAATTAGTTCCTCAATCTAAACCCATTCTCTTTGGTAGACCATGTAGTCTCACCACTTCATTGAAAAATAATTTTGTCATATGAACAACATCATTAGTCTTCTTACAAGGAACAAAATGTGTCATCTTTGGGAATTATTCTATTACTGCAAAAATGGAATCATGTCTTCTTTGAGTCCTCAATAAACTAAGAACAAAGAACATACTAATATCCTTCCATGGCCTTTGTGGTACAGGTAATGGTTGATACAACCCTATACTTTACCTAGTTCATTTTTTCATTTGACATATTCTACAACTCTACACAAACTTATGAACATCCTGTTGCAGTTGTGTCCAATAATAATTCTCACTAACCAAAGCGATGGTCTTATCTCAACCAAAGTGTTTAGCCAATCTTCCACTATGCTTCTCTTTGAATAGGTTCTCCCTCATGAAACTCTTTGGAATGCACAATTGGTTTCCATTGAATAACATCCCATCTTGGATTATAAACTTCAACCCCTTGATCTTGTATAAAGTATTAGGCTTTATGTAAGCTTTAGAGACCTCACCAAAATTAGGATCTTTTGGATACAAACTCTTGAGTTCATAAAACCCAACAACTTTGATGAACATCTCTATCAACACATTTATCCTCCTATTTAGGGCATATACAAATCTATTAAACTTTCCACTCTTGTGTTTTGAAACAAAAGTGTAACTTTGAAAAAATTCAACCCATTTTAAATGCTTTTGATTCAAATTTCTTTGATAATTCAAATATTTTTGTATTAACATAGTTGATAAACTATTTACATTAGAGTTCTCGGTATACAGAATTACTACCTGATCAAAACTTTGAGGCTAAGTTAGATCATTACATATATAACATCTTGAAAGTTCTGAAAAAAGAGATTAACTACAATTGATGCTAGTTAATACAAAAAGAGGACTGTAATCCTTTGAGAATTTGCTTCATTTCATATTGGTCAAGAACAAAAAAAGATAAGTTCCCTTGAAAGCTTTATGTATCAGGTCCTGGTATCCTCCTATCTTCAAGCTGCATATCTTTGATGAACTGGTTAAGACTGTCAAGCTCCCTCTGCCGAAGCATATCTTTGTGCATGGAGAGATATTGACAAGAGACAATGTCATTTTTGTGAATCACCAGCTGGCCTTCTTTCATGAGGATCATGAATTTGTCCCTGGAGATCTCTAAGGAAGCAGTGACCTACGACATGACGTGAAAGTGTGTGAGTTTACATCCAAACTCAGTAAGCTATTTCCTTCTCTTCTAAAATATCTCACTATTTTGCTCTTTCCATAAAAACCATAGAATTTCACATGTAAGAGTAGACCAAAAAGAATTCATTTCAAAATCAAAAGACTCAACATAGCTAGCAAGAATTTCAGACCAAGATAGACCAGGTTTACTATTCCAAACAATAGGAGACCCAAGAAAGATAGACCATATACAATGGGCATAAGCACATTAAAAAAAAAGGTGTTCATAAGATTCAGGGACTCAACAGAAATCACACCAAATAGGTTCTCCTAAACCATGGGGCAAGGTGTTACCCACAACAAGCTTCTTTAAGATCAAAAGCCACCTAAAACAAGATTTCTTAGGTTCACAAGGGGAGTGCCAAAAAAAGTTAAAAAAGGTTTTCCATTTAGAAACTGGGAAATCCAGCCCCCAGCCAAGGTTCACCCTCTCAAAAATGTCACATTTATCTTTCAACATATCATAAATCTGCTTGGTAGAGATCTTTTGAAACTCACTACCATCCTTCCATTTGACCCACTGCAAGAACTGATTAGTGGTCATACATTTACCAGGAAAAAAAGAACCCACTGCTTTAGTTAGGATAGAATAGGTCTTTTTCTGAGAACTAGGGATATTGAAATTATTAGACAGTTCCTCCCAATCCCCAAGCCAATTGGCAATCAATACATCTTGAATAGTAGAGATACCATACTTAGCCCAATTCTTGGCAAATCAACTTTGTGTTAAGGCCAAAGGCTTGCTGTTAGCCTCCACCCCCCACCAAATCGATCTATCGACCATCGAGTATGTAGGAGGACCATCACTAGCACCCTTGAATAAGAGAAGATCCCTGACTTGAATCCAAGCTTTCCAAATAGAATGAAATAATTTGGAACCAAACACTGACAAGTTCATGGATCCCATCAATTTGTCCCAAAGAGGCACATCTTTCCATCCTTTCCCTTTCTTAATCTTTGATTTATTGATGTTATTCCTAATCAAAACCTTCCATGGTTCATCACATGTCATAGCTTGTGTAACCCATTTGGAGGCCAGAGCCATACCTTGGTCTTTCAAATCTCTAATGCCCAGGCCCCCTTTATTTTTTGGCATACAACACCACTGCCATTTGACACAATGCCTTTTTTTGTTGCCAAGACCATCAAACTAGAGGAAGTCTCTCATAATTCTCTCAATCTGTCTAGTTTGATAGTTAGAGAAAAGCCATGCAGATGAAAAATAAATGTGATGAGCTGACAAAACTTTCTGAACAATCTGAATTCTACCAGCTAGGGATAATGTGTGTGTCTACCATTTGATGTATTTCTTCTTGATCTTGGAAAATATCTAGTTCCACATTTCTTTGAGAGATGGGTCGATAGAGAATGGAATGCCCAAATATCTTACTATGTCATTAGGCCCTACCCACCTCCAACCTTTCCTTATAACCCAATCTGGAGGATCAGATGACCAACCAATGACAGAGGATTTATGAGGGGCCACTTTGGCTCCTGAGACATCACAAAAGAACTATAGTCTATGTAGCATGTTCTCAAAGTTCTCCTCTTCCAAGATAATAAATAATGCTATATCATTTGCAAACTGAGCATTAAGTAGGGATTATTCATTGGGGAGAGTGATTCCTCTAACAGGAGGACCTAGCTAAGGGGCTCTTAGAATATAAAAAAGAGCATCAGCAAGAATAACAAACAAGGCAGGGGTAATAGGGCACCCCTGCCTGATAGACCTTTGGAGGGTGATAAATTTAGAGAGTTCTCCATTAACATCTATAACCGTAGAAGAATCTAAGAGCAAGATATTGATCCATTTATAGAAGTAATGGGGAATCCAAATGCCTGTAGCATTCCCATAACAAATGGCCATTCAATTCTATCATAAGCTTTTTCGAAGTCCAATAAAACCATGACTGCATTCTGTTTCTCACTCTTTGCCCAATGCGTTGCTTCCCAACTGGTAATCAGGTTTTCCAAGATGAATCTTCCTTTAATGAATCTTGTCTGGGTTGGAGATATAAAATCATTCAGTAGGCTACCAATCCTTGTAGCCAGAACTTTAGCTATCACTTTATAATGATAATTCAAATATTATTAAGATTGATGGTCATTAAATTAAAAAACTCCCTAGGTAAAAGCTAATTCCTCCACTTCCTTGAATACCTAAACTATAGCATAAAACTATTGATCATAAATATAATATTATCTTTTTGCATCATTCAACTTATTTATAAAATATCCAATGGGTTTACCTCCCTAACTCAAAATAGCTCCAATGGCATTGCCACAAGCATCACAATATGCTTGAAATACCTTATTAAAATCTAAAAGTGCTAAAATATGTTTCTCTATAACTTTTTTCAATAAATCAAAACTTTTTGTTTCTATAATATTCCACTTAAACTCTTTTCTATCCTCTATCACTGTTTCAATTAGGGGGGCATAAATACATCTTTTGTTGATAAAATGTCTATAAAAACTAGCCAAAATATAAAAATATCTCACCTTAGTAGCACACCTTGTATTAAGCCATTCAAGGATAGCCTTCATTTTCTCTAGGTCTATTTTAAGACATCTTTTGAGACAACAAATCCTAGGTACATTAACTCATTCAAAAAACTACACTTCTTCAAGTTAATCAATAGCTTTTTTCTCTTAAATTCTCAAAGACCCTACAAATATGCATCATACACTCCTTTAATTTTTTACTAAACAAAATAGTATCATCCAACTAAACAATAACAAAACTACCCAAAAAATATTTTAGTACCTTGTTCATGAGTTGCATGAATGTGCTTGATGTATTGGTTAGCCTAAAATACATGACTAGCCACTATTACAAACCCTTCTTTGAAGGTTTTTTCCCATTTATTCATTCTTTTATTTGGATTTGGTGATATCTACTCTTTAGATCTATCTTTGTGAAGTACTAAAACTCACTCAAACAATCCATAATGTCATCCATCCTTGGCAAGGAAACCTATACTTGGTAGTAATATTATTGATAGATCAAGAGGCTATACATATACTTCATTCTCCATTTTTCTTTGGTACTATTACTACTAGTACTATACATGGACTCAAACTCCATTGAATCAACCCTTCCTACAACAACTACTACACTTGTCTATTCAACTCTTCACTCTCTATTGGAATCAGTCTATGGGCTGCCTAATTTAGAAAACAAACTTGAGTCTTTGGGTCTATTTCATGACTAATCTTCCTTACTGGTGGTAATCTGATAGGTACATTATTAAATAAAATATCTCGAAACTCATTCAATAAATCCACAACTTTGACTAGTATATATTCTACTACTTTTTCCTCAACTTTTAGAATTAGAGAGAATTGCATATGCTCATGCTTCATGCCTTATAGAAAGTTCCTTCCATTAATTAAATGTATTATTTCATTACTACATACCAATGAGTAGTTTTTTGTTTGTTTTTATATGACTTTATAGCTCTATCTAAGACTTCATCAATTACTATGGCTATGTCTTTTATTCCCAAGACTTAGTACTTTCATATGATTAAGGATAATTTTATGCTACTACACACACACAGTCTAAAGTATAGTCATGTGGATATTTGAATGTGATGGAATTTAGCTTAAATTATATAAATGGATGTTTGCCTCCTAATCAGGTTTTGCAACATTTAGTAAGATTCTCTATCATAATTCATGTGGCTATGACTGTGCAACTTACTACAACCAAGGATTGGTCTAGCATTGAAATATTCTTCAAAATTCAAAGCATCATTTTCGACTTGTTCAATCCTAAAGACTTATTTTAAGTTATGTTAATAGGAAGATAGTAATTTGCTAAGATAATGATTTGTTACTTTCAAAAGATGTGTAAAGGTAGTTAAAATATTTTTAACCGATCTAAGAGTTGTAGTGATGGTAGGACTATATCTCTTAAGTATATGTTGTCTTTATTACCGATCAATCTTATCCTAGATATGGGGACCTTACATGGGTGGATGGTTGATGCAGGAGCATCCTAGGATTCTTGGCAATCCTGTATCAACCAAAAATATGTTTGTTTTGAAAGGCAGATTAGTATTTTTGATCTTAGTTGGTGAAGTATTTTCTCAGTCTTGGAGTATGGTTGCTTGGTTACAGTGTTTACCGAGGTGCTTGGTCTCTGAAGAACACTCGGTAACTGAAGGTGTTAGTTTTCTTGGCATTTGATGATAACTACATTGCTCAGTGATGCTTAGCGTGGTCAGTTCACTGGTGCTCTATTATTTCTTTATGGCTTAGTAAAAGGTCTTACCAACTAGTGTTCTTGAAGATTTGCTTGGCCAACTTGTTGCATTTATTATTGGTAGCTGACGTCACATTCTCCTATGTGGATCTAGAGGCTGACATGTTGAATTTAATAGTTGTAAGGCTATTTGAGAGCTGACTTGTATTGCATTTAATAATTATTCTTAAGAGTTAATTGTTTCATCCAGATGACTTGTGGCTAATGACTAGTATTTATAGGGGTGTTGGGGTAGTTGTTTAGGACAGAAGTCTAGAATACATGGATAAGGGAAGTTGTGGAAAAGATCTTGTGAGATCTTGCAGATCAGATTGATTTCTAATAGTTGTAATAGAAGAGCTAGTGGTTGAGGCTTGGAAACAAGGAGATTTCTTGGTGGTTTGTGAGCACAATTTCAGATCTACCTTAGGGTTTCCACTAATTGCTAATTGTTTCAAGACTAGACTAGCTGGAATCAAACCAGATCTCTTGTTATTTGTATTTGGCCATAACCGGGAAGGCCTTACAACCTGAAACTTTGCATGTAATCAGTGAATTTATGAATAAAGATTTATGTTCTCTTCTAGATCTAGTGTTATTGTTGTGTAATTCCACTATGTTGTGGTTTGGTTGCAAGATTGGACAGTTCTTAATTGGATCCTCCATCCTTGACTGCATCAAGTGGTATCAGAGAAAGTTGATCTTGAATGTGTGGACAGATCACCAAAGGAGAGATAGTTTGCACCAGGACCTTGGATTGAAGATGCCTCTAAGGAGAGCTCGTGAGATCTCTGAGGAAGAACCTACTGGAGAATTCAGTCTTGATGATTTTAGAGCTTTGGAAAAACAAGTGCAAGATCTACAAGAGGAATTGAGAAAGAAGACTACATTGAAAGAAGATAGTGATGATGAATCTGAGGAAGAAGATCATTTTGAAGAAGGCGTAGAAGAAGCTAGGGATCCAAAAGAAAATACAATCCTGAAGGCTATGTCTAAAATTGGGAAAAGACCTAAGATTGAAGTTTCTACATTTTCTAGAAACCTTAGGCCAGAAGAGTTGATTGATTGGATTAATGAGATAGATGAATACTTTGAGTATGAAGAAATAGAAGATCTTGATTGAGTTAGATTTGCAAAGACTAAACTGAAGGATCATGCAAATATTTGGTGGAGGGAAGTTTAGTTGGAAAGAAGTAGGAGAGGAAAGGAAAAGATCACTAAATGGAACCAAATGGTTGACAAGTTGAGGAAGCAATTCATTACGGTGGATTATGAGTTAGAAATGTTTAAGAAGATTCAAGCCTTGAAGAAAACCAACAAATCAGTGCAGGATTATACTAAGGAGTTTTACAGAATCCTGATTAGGATTGGTCATTCTAAAGCTGATAAAGAGAAGGTTGCTAGGTATGTTTATGGTTTGAGACCTAGTATTCAAGAAGAGTTACTTAATGTTCAGATGAAAACAATAGCAGATGATTATCAGATGGAATTAAAGATTGAAGAGAAGCTGAACAAGTAGTTTGAAGGAAGACAAAACAATAGGAATAAAGGTGGTAAGACTGGTGAAACAGTTGCTGAAAGTAATGTGGTAGAGAATCCTAAGAAGACTGATGTAGGATCTGGTAGTGGTCAAGTCACTAAGAATTTCAATACTAGAGAGAGAGGAAGGTGGAAAAATGAGTTTACTGGTACTTGTTATCAATGTGGTGAAGAGGGTCATAGAAGTTTTCAATGTCCTAAGAAAAGAGTTACACTAACTACCGAAGAAGACATTGTGAATGTTGTAGAAAAAGGTGAGTTTCTTATCACTAGGAGGTTAGCTACATGTGTCCAGGAACCGGTGCAAAGAAGAAATTTGTTCAAAACTAGATGTAAGTCCAAGGATAAGGTATGTAATGTCATAGTTGATGGTGGCAGTTTTGAGAACTTTGTTTTAGAAGAGATGGTTAGTAAGTTGAATTTGGAAAGAAAGAAACACCCTAACCCTTATCAGATTAGTTGGATACAAGATGTGTCTAAGGTTAGGATTGAAGTACAATGCTTGGTTAATTTTTAGATTGGATCTTATCATGATGAAATATTGTGTGATGTATTGCCTATGGATGCTTGTCATCTCTTGTTCGGGAGGCCTTGGCAATTTGATAGAAATGTTTTTTTTTGATGGTCATGCAAACACCTATGTGGTTAGGCATGAAAGATCTAGGCATAAGCTATTACCTTTACAAGAGACAGGGACTAAGGAATGTGGAGTTATTAGGTGTTGTTTGTGTGACCATGAAAAACCTCAAGAGCATAGGGTTGATGAACCTATTCCTACAAAGTCTAGTTTGAAAGAGAAGGAGAATGATATATCTAAAGAGTTTATTGAGATTAAGAGGTAGATGGTCTTTTTGATAGAAATAGTACAATAGATAATGACATTGATGACACAGAGAGATGTAGATGATATTGAGTTGATTGAGGAGTCTAGAGAGGATGGGATTTACCAAGGTACTAATGTGATCAACAATAGAAGGGATGGTTAGAGTCAGTTGTTCTTAGTTGCAAACAGGAAATATAAGAAAAATGGGAAGTAGGAAAACTTGCTGCAAGAGACAATGGATGAAGTGAAGACAACTTGGAATGAAGGACAAGAGGAGATATGGGTTAAGAACATATATGGCATACCTATTTTGATTCCCTTAAGATGTTCCTAATTTCCTTATGAGAAAATCTTCTTTACCTGGGGTGTCTGATGCAGGAGCATCCTAGGATTCTTGGCAATCCTGTATCAACCAAAAATATGTTTGTTTTGAAAGGCAGATTAGTATTTTTGATCTTAGTTGGTGAAGTATTTTCTCAGTCTTTGAGAATGGTTTCTCAGTTACAGTGTTTATCGGGGTACTCAGTCTTTGAAGAACACTCAATAAGCGAAGGCATCAATTTTACTGGCACTAGGCGATAATTGCGTTGCTCGGTGATGCTTGGCATGGTTGGTTCACAGGTGCTCGGTTATTTCTCTACGGCTCAGTAAAAGGTATTACTGACTAGTGTTCTTGAAGATTTGCTTGGCTGACTTGGTGCATTTATTATTGGAAGCTGATGTCACATTCTCCTATGTGGATCTGGAGGCCGACATGTTGAATTTAATAGTTGTAAGGCTATTTGAGAGCTGACTTGTATTGCATTTAATATTTGTTTGTAAGAGTTAATTGTTTCATCCAGCTGACTTGTGGCTGATGACTAGTATTTATAGGGGTAGTTGTTTAGGACAAAAGTCTAGAATATAGGGAGAAGGGAGGTTGTGGAAAAGATCCTGCAAGATCTTGTAGATCAGATTGATTTCTAATAGTTGTAATAGCAGAGCTAGTGGTTGAGGCTTGGAGACAAGGAGATTGCTTGGTGTCTTGTGAGCACAAGTTCAGATCTGCCTTAGGGTTTCCATCAGTTGCTAATTGTTTCAGGACTAGACTAGCTGTTATCAAATTGGATCTTGTTGATCACTTAGAATTTACTACTTGTTTGTATTTGGCCATAACTAGGAAGGCCTTACAGCCCGACACATTGCATGTAATCAGTGAATTTATGAATAAAGATTTATGTTCTCTTCCAGATCTAGTGTTATTGTTTTGTAATTATGTTGTGTTATGGTTTGGCTACAAGCTTGGATAGTCCTAAATTAGATCCTCCATCCTTGATTGCATCAATGGTTGACTCTTTCAGCCTTGAAAAATTATATATTATAATCCTTGAAGGGATGTAGGGATTTTTTTTTCTTTTCTAGATAATATACAACTATTATAGTTAATTCTTCATATTTTTTACTTTGTCAATATGGATTAATGAATGATGAAAGGAAAGAGTGTTAATCATTCTATTTTATTATGTGAAGTACAACTGGGAGTATCTCAAGGGGGCCCACTTGAGGTACATATCCATCTCATTTCCTTTCAATCATTCTAGTGTAGAAATTGAATAATGTAGTAGTGTATTTCATTTCTTAGGTAGAATCTACTAAATATTATTGTTTATGTTACATGACTTTAATCTTGTAGCTCAAACAATATTAGTATATTGATGTTTGTAGACGTTTGATTTGTTTCTAGTTAATTCCTTGTAGTGTTTTAGTTTATTTGAAGTTAAGTAGTGAAGAGTCATTTCATTAATTGCATTATGGTTAAGTAGATCAATCTCTAGTTTTAGAAGTTAGAAGATAGTTTTTTTATTGCATTTCATTCAATAGTTAGATGGAAATTTGAATAGAATGATGGTGCATAAACTATGCTAACCCATTTAAAGTACACAATTCTAGTTTGACAAGATTCAATGTGAACCATTTCCAGGAAGGATTACTCAAGAATAATATTTACTTGTAGATTTTAGGTTCTTAGACTATCTAATCATGAATGGTTAATGAGAATCTACACATACCTTTTCCTTTTTTTCCTTCAATGAATTCAAAATTTGTCAAACTCTATCCTTTGTCAAATAATAGGTATTTGTACATAATGTACTGCATGACAATCAATTTTCCATGGTCTCTCTAAGAATATATGATAAACATCCACAATCATAATATCACATGATAATTCTTCATGATAGTTTCTAATTTTGAATTTTACTAGTCATTTTTTATTGACCAAAGCCTTCTAGTCTTTCTTAAACCAAAACATTTGGTGGGGATTTGGGTGCCTCCTCTCTAGCTAAAATTTACTAACCATTTCCTCTAAAATAAGGTTATCAATACTAACACAATCTATGATAAAATTACAAACTTTACCATTACACTCATATCTTGTGTGAAACAAATTCTTCCTTTGCATAGGTTCCTTCTCATCATTTAGCAAGGCTCTTCTAGTAACAAGAACATCTCTTCTTTCAACATCTTCAAAATTTTAAGAATAAAAATCTTTATCTTCATGTACAACTCATTCATTGGTCTTTAGTCTCCTATTTTTCTTCCACTCATGTTGACAAAACTCATAGGCTTAAGTCCTTCTTCTCCATATTGGAGACATGTTCCACATAAACCTCCTCTTTCAAGTCCTCATCATCATTCTATTCCTCTTTGATCTCCACTATTTTGATTAGGATGATGATAATAATCCTCTAATTCATAATCCTACTAAAGTCACCATTCTTCTTCTAGGCCATTCATTTCGGCCTCTATAAGATTGTCCACCAGTCTTTCCATCACGATTGCTTCCATTTTTCTTTCTTTGAAACCTTCTGTTTAGCTTCTCTTCTACCTTCAAAGAAAATTGATATGCATCTTCAATATTATACATTCTTACCATTATCAATACTTCTTGAATACTTAGCTCAACCCATTTATGTAATAGGGAAATTTCTCCTTGTTGGCCTCATAATGACCTATTCTTATCAGGACTTGATAATGCTCTTATGTATATTCTTTGACAGATTTTCTTGCTTACTTCAACCCTTGAATTTTCTTCAACAAATCAAGATCATTATAAATGAGAATGAATTGTCTCTTTAATACTTCCACCATTTAATCCAATCTTGTTATTTTCTCTTTTCCTCTCTAATTGAACTTCTTTCCACCAAATTTTAGCATGACCTTTCAACTCAGGCTTTTCAAAATTGACCCTCCCAGAAGCTTCTACTTAGTCGTACTCAAAATACTCTTCCATATCATTAATCAAATCAATTAACTCTTCTAGTTTAAGATTTCTAGAAAATGTGGAAACTTCAATCTTTGGCCTCTTTCCAATATTGGAAATGATCCTCAAACACCTAGTCTCATCAAGATTTTTGGTTGTTTCTTACTCTTCCTTAAACTACCCTACTTCTTTAGATTCATCTTCACTTTCATCTCTTTCCCTACTACCACTCCTCTTGCACTTGTCTCTAGAGGGATCTAAAACCCTTTTCTGTCACACTAACAATTCTTCCACCATGGTTCCTTCACGGAGGCATTTTCCTCAATTATCTCTTAGACCCATAACCATAGTCCTAGTGAAAACTACCGCATGTTTTGAGATCTACTTACACACTTAAAAAATTCTACTTTGATATCACTTAATTAAGGGTACTCCTCTTACTCACACAAACACACACAACACTATAGAGAAATAAACAAAAGAATTGCAAGAACAAAAACAGTTTCTTCCTATTATATTCAATGAAATGACAATACAACATTATGGAAATAACTTGCTACAACCACATGGACCTTCTTATTATAATAATTTGCAAGAAAAACACATGATCTACACTTCTAGAATCATCCCTTGTAACCCCCCTTTGTATTCTTTATATTGGGAATTTAACCACCTAAAAATTTTCTTAGCAACTCTTTCTTTTTTTAGGCCGGCCACTTTTATATCCTTTTTCCCTATGTTGGAATATGTTGAGAATATGCCCAAAATGGGTTTTGGCTCTCACTGGAGTATTTCAAGAATTTTTGATTTTCCTCCTAAAGTAGCACAACTTATAGAGGGCATTAATTTTAATCCAAACATTTTATTTTCAATCATCATACATTATCAAAAATAATATGAAGAGATCTACACCATGCTTCCATTAGATCTACACACTTTTCGGCATAATCTGGGAATTCTAAGGCCCTTAAAATTGTATTTAAAGTTTTTATTAGAAAAATCTCCCAGAAAAATTAAAAATCTCCCAATTGCCATAGGATATTGGGATAATTCCTTCACTATAAGCTCCATTTCATTGTTTTGGAGGTCTATGCAAGATTTCATGCAAAATTGACAACTACTAAAATAGTAACCCTACCATAAAAAGTAAATTTTCCCCCAAAATAGCCCTTAATAATAACTAAACATTATTTTTGGGTGATGGAAGATTTCTCTTATACCCTAGATTATCCTACATTAGACACCCAAGGTAATTTGAGATATGAATTTGTCACATCTCAAGTATTTGTAGGAAAACCAAGGTGGTCTATCTTTGCTTTTGATAGCCATGATGAATCTTAAACATGTCATCCTTTCCATTTGACCAAGTACTCTTCATATTGTCTATTTCATGTATTTCTACCCACATGACTATCCAAGATGTTTTATGTCTTTTCCATATTTGAAGTAGGTGATAGAATATTCCGCCATGCTTCCACTATTTCATCCATAATATTACCTTCATGATACTTTTTCAAGTGTAAAATATTAAACATTGGTGAAATGTTAAGTTCACTTGGAAAATCTACCTCATAAGCATTTCCAGAATCATTCTTCTTTAGGATTTCACATGGTCAAAATTTCTTCATCTTAAACTTATTATAGGTTCCTATTTGAAACCTTTCTTTTTTGCATATGAACCATGACTTCATCACCAACCTAAAATTATTTATACCTCCTCTAATGATATACCTTGGACTTGTACTAGAATATTCATCTTATTAGTATGATTTCTTACCTCTTTATACAAATTCTTCAAGTGTTATGCAATGTCTTCAACTTTGACACTACTCTTTTCTCCTTTGTACAACTTCCTTAAGTCTAAAGCATTTTTAGGACTACTTCCACATATAATTTGGAATGGTGATTTATTAGTTCTCCTATTGATAGAATTATTGTATAAAAATATTCTTATGGTAGAATCATATCTCATTTTCTTGAGTTTATCTCCTACTAAGAATTTAAACATGTTCCTCAAACTCCTATTCACCACTTTCATCTACCCATTAATTTGTGGATAGTATATTGAACTAAAATTTAAATCCGTCTTCTAAATTTTTCATAATGTAAAAAACTTAGTGTCTCAATCTAAAACTATGCTCTTTGGTAGACTAAATAGTGTCACCACTTCTCAGAAAAATAATTATTCCACATGAACAACAACATTAGTCTTCTAGCAATGAATAAAATGTGCCATCTTTGAGAATCTGTCTACTACCACAAAAATGGAATCATCTCCCCTATGAGTCCTCGGTAAACTAAGAACAAAATCCACACTAATGTCTTCCCATGGCCTCTCTGGGATAGGTAATGGCTAATAAAACCTTGTATTCTCCTTGTTCCTTTTGTCATTTGACATATTGTACAACTTTGCACAAACTCAGGTTACCACCTTGTTGTAATTATGACCAATAATAATGCTCAGTAACCATAACAATGGTCTATCTTGACCAAAGTGTCTAGCCAATCCTCCAATATGTGTCTCTTTGATTGGGTCATACCTCATGGAACTCCTTGGAATGTACAATTGGACTCTTTTGAATAACAACCCATCTTGGACTATAAAATCAAACCAGATGGTCTTCTGAGAAGCTTACTCTACAAGTATATTTTATTATGTTGATTTTTTAATAATATATTAGGAAACTTTTGGATATTGGGGTTTTTCTCATGAAAATGTGTTTCCCGCATAAATCATTGTGTTGTGGTATGCATTGTTGGGAAATGGGTGTCATCCAACTTACATAGTAGCATATATTATTGCAATATTTTATTTTATTATATAAATGTTACACCTAGAAGCACCTAGATAGATATGCAACATGTAGAGATTCTTTTGGAATAGTCTTAGAGCCACTCAATGTTGTATCCTAACTTTCTAATATTATATTGATATAATTATTTAATATTGGTGGTGGGAATTATTAAAGTACCAAATACTAAATGTGGGGTTAAGGGGTCAGGGAGCACATGGTTTATGTAATAGCACTTGGTGGTTTTGTGAGGATTATTTTTATAAAAGCATCCACAAGGGTAGTCCTTTAAGTAAGGAAAGTTTAGTATTTGTGGAGGTTGGAAGCATGACATTGGATGTGTGGTTATTTACATGTTCACATGGAATTCATATTGATGGTTGGTACTTTAAAGACCTTTGATGAATGTATTGTCACTAGTACATTTGACCTTATTTTTCCACCAAAATTGTCGACCAACAAATAAAAAGGTTTTGGTTGGTCATATTATAGAAGGAAAAATTTGATTTTTTTTTAATCCATGCCCATGTTGGTCAAAATTCTGACTAATACTTTGGTGGTCGAAATTTCGACCGCCCCGGGCATAACTTAAAAAAAAGTTTCATTTATCACTTCATTATTCCCCATGACAAAAAGGGGTAGCTCATGAAGAGGATTCTCTGCAATTTCATTTGGACCGCCTATAAGGATTTTGATTTGGGTTTTCCTGCATTTGCATTTGTGTTTTCATTTTCATTTGGACTGCTTGAACTCGTGCGCCCTTTGAGATTTTGTTACTCTATTTGTTGCATACTTGAGTGTATATTCTTATTTCTACAGCTGGTTGTAGTATAGTGATATGCATTGTTATTGAATTCAATGCATTTTTATCTATGATTCTTATCATAGTAATTAAATAAATAGATGAATGGAAAAAGTGATTGAAAACTCTTATTTCTTTGGCTCTCTCAATCTGTATGAGCCCGTACAATTCATCCTACAAGTATGAGGTTAAATGGTTGAGTATTGATTGAGAGAAGCTATCAAAGTCCTTTTGTGGTTGGGTTTAAGCCTTAACCTAGGGATTTTGGAGTTTTTTGATTCTTCCTCTCAATGTCACCATGGAAAAATTCTCATTCTTGGTGGGCTTGAACATTTTTGAATGCTCTTTCATTTGAATATGGTCTTGAGGTGGGAGATTGCAGATGGAGAGATCACATTTCATTATGAAATGTAATAAAACCACATAAACCAAGGAGGTCCTGAATGAGTACATAGGATCAATTTGGCATGAATACCTTACAAAATGATTCAAAACATCCCTAAATGGTCTATGTGACCTTATTACAATCAAACAAACACAAAAAAAATTCAAAACATCCCTAAATGGTCTATATACTTCCCTATCTAGTATGTTTGTAGATACATGCCCATAGGCACATAGCCAAGCCTCCCAAAGGGACTTTCAAAAAGATCCCTTTTTAGGTGCATACTCCATGTCAATCTAACATTTCATCTCTCTTCTATATAAAAAATGCTACAAAATATGGAAATATAGAGAACACACCTTAATTGTTTAAAAAGAGATGTCATCCCATGGATTGCAATTATTGAAGAATTAAAATAAATAAATTTGTTTAATTAGATATAAATTTTTTTAATCAAAATGACATTGATGGATATAATGACATACTTTACAACCTTTTCCATCATCTCTCCAACATGTATAAAAAAGGAAGTTTTAGAATTAGACACGAGCCTTCATCAAAGTATAAAATTATCTTCAATCTACCAGTTTACTGCC
Source organism: Chamaecyparis obtusa (assembly GCA_027943335.1). Taxonomy (NCBI): domain Eukaryota; kingdom Viridiplantae; phylum Streptophyta; class Pinopsida; order Cupressales; family Cupressaceae; genus Chamaecyparis; species Chamaecyparis obtusa. The sequence goes on along the minus strand of BSBK01000770.1, from coordinate 571,639 downwards.
TCTTTACTATTACCTTAGAACAAGCCATTTTCCTTGGATTATACATTCACCCCTAACCAACAACCCATACACCCTAGGTTCCTCACACAATCCACACTTTGCTTGTACACAAAACACACAATACCTTACCTCTCAAAAAAACTTCACTATTTATTGTCTACTATCTGACCAGTCCACTACACCTTCCTATCTGCCTCGCAACATCCCTTCCTCTCAACTAGACACCACACATTCTATCCTCTATGAAAGTCCTTACAACTTTCTCCAAAATACACTTACATAACCCTTGTATTGTTCTTTCTAACTTAAACCACCATTAGCTACCTTCACACCTTTTCTCTAGGCCATGTCCCCCTTTCTAGACCCTCATATGGTCTACCAAAGCTTTCACATAAACATAAACACAAAACAACTATTTATTGTCCTAACTGGACAGTCACTGTCCTCACTCAAAAATACATCCTACAAACCATCATCTTAGATCTACTAGCCTCAACCTTCACCATGAAACATAAGGATACCCTTTACAACACCCCTACATAAACAAACACACCTCCAAAGGGATTATATATTCAATAAGATGAGGAGAAGAAGAGGAATCACATGGATTAAAAAAATTCAAATTTAAATGCAGTTGGTAAAGGTAAGGTTAATCTCTAGGATTAGGTGACGGTAAGGAAAGTTGAGAAGTTGAGATCAAATGTGCATTCAACTACTTAGGATAAGAATTAATTTTTGAGCAATCTCAAAAGCAGTGACACTGAAATTATCTCATACTACAATTTCATCAATTATGACTTGAATATTAAGTAGAAGAAGCTTTGGAATCACTCAACATTAATTCCTTTTCTTTTTTTGATCTAGGAATGAAAGGAACCACTAAAGGTTGAGAGATAGGAGATTCCATTTGTTTTCCTCTTTTTTCTTTATAGGTTTATAGAGGTGGAACCACAAATATATAGGAGGCATATTAGGAGTATTAAAGAGTCTCACTATATGATGTAGATCAAGAAGAGATACTTCCATATCCATAGATAAAAAATGATGCTTAGGGGTAGCAATAAAAGTAGATCCCAAATAATTACTGAAGGATAAGTCAAAGATTCTATTGGTTTTAAACTTTTGATAAGAAAGTAATAGGATGAGTTGATTAGGTTTAAGAGGTTTAGTTTTTTGAGGCCATAATTAATCAAGGGTAAATTTTCCACCATTAGCTAAAGGCTAGAAAAGACAATAATGTATAGTCATTACTTTTCATTTGTGTGGAATTTTCAAATATGAATAGTACAAGGGTCTTCCTTCATTGATGTGAGAAAAGTATAACTTAACTTCATACAGAATTAGTTCAACATAGGGATAATAATACAAGTAACCTCTAAGCACTTAGATAAAAATTCTATAGGAAGGGTGATGGAACATATAGTAGGATAAGTGAAACCAATATTCACCTTAATCAAGATGCTAAATTTATTAATATGTGTCTTGATATAATCCTTACATGTAAAAATATGATATAATACTTATTGTTCATGATTGTAAATGGTTAATATTTCTAATGGTACTCCTTGGTGTATTCCATTTAAAAATAATTAGGTTTCTATGGCTATGACAAATGTCCCTTTGTGTTGAGAAAATTAGAGCTAAAAAAATGGTTGTTCAGTGTCTGTATCTGTAGGTTGCAAACAAATCATCCTTCCTCCACCAATGAGTCATTCCATTCAAGAAAGACCATGTCTGACAATATCAACACAAAACAAAATAAGGAGAGAATTTATAGATTGTGGTCTAAATTTAAAAGAAAAGGCAATGGAAAATGTTATTGTCCCTACAAAATTTTCAAGGGCTTAAAGACTCAAAGATATCTAATCAAAACACCTGAGGAAGATTGTAGGCACCATGGTCACATTGAAGGGGGAAACACATTTCATCCATTGGTATGTATTTCAATATATTATTTTAATAATTTATATACATAAGACATGAATTAATGATGACATCATGGTCATGGTTAATTTCAGGTCATCATTTTGATTTAGGTCAACCACCTTGGGTTTCATGTTATGGATCATGACAATCCAGAGAATGAGGATTTCCAAATGAGGGAACATGGAGGTGTGAATATCGAAGTAGAAGGTAATGATCCTATGGAACAAGATCACGATGATCAATATGATCACGATGATCGAGATGAAGATGAACTTGATGTACCTATACTTGAGAAGGCATACAAGCCCCTATACGAAGGCTCCCAAACAACTCTTCTTGCCACTATATTATTTTTGGTAAAATTGAAGGTTATGAATGGTTTATCTAACATAGTAATCACACGTATGTTAAGGTATGCCATCTTTTTTCATTTTTTTTAGTCATAATTTCCTTACAGTTAACAAAGGGTGAATCATGTACCAATTAATATTATTTATATTAACAAATTATATTTTTCATCGTAGGTTGATAGGTGAGTGTTTGTTACCACCATCAAATAATCTACCTCGCTCGTACCAAGAATTATCTTCCATTATGAAAGATATTAGAATGGAGTATCAAAAAATATATGCATGTCCAAATGATCATATTATACATCATAAACAACATGAATTTGCAATAGAATGCCCTGATTGTCATATTAGTAGATATCAATCAAATAAAATAACAAAAAAGGTGCCTCGCAAGGTTCTTCGGTATATTCCCATTATTCCATGTCTACAATGATTATTTAGGTGCACTAGTTTGACACAATTTATGGATTACCATGCATGCAATAGAAGTCGAGATGACATTATGTGAATGCCTACGGATGGTTTGGCATTTAAGGAAATAGAGGAAACTTGGCCACACTTTAAAGAAGAACCTCGTAATCTCAAGCTTACATTGGTAGCAGACGGTGTCAATCCATTTGGAGAGATGAGATCTGTTTACTTAGTGTGGCCTATTTTTGTTATCAATAATAACATTCTTCCTTGGATGTCCATACAGAGGGAGCACATAATGTTGGCAATGATAGATCTAGGCATTTTTTCATTTAATAATTATCTAAATTAATTTATTATAAATAATCCATTAAAATGGTCATAATAATTATATAATGTTTTTGTTCATTCAACCAGGTAAGTACTGAATTAAAGATATGAATGTATATATTGAGCCCCTTATTGACGAGTTGATGGTGTTATGGAATGAAGTCACTATGTATGACATCTCTACACCAATAGGACAAAGACAATTTCAATTCCATGCAATGCTTGTATGGACAATACATGATACCCCTAGGCTAACACATTTTTGTGGTATGTTCTCTTCTTAACACCTCTTTTTTGGTATGTTATTACGCTAACACAAAATTAACATATTTAATCCAATTATACATGATCTTGTGGGTCTTTAGACAAAGGGAAAATTTTCATGTCCATTTTGTGGTCCAAAGATGAAATCTAGTCATTCAAAAAGTTTAGGAAAGTAGGTGCTCAATGAGTATAGGCACTTTATCCACATAAATCATAAGTACTGAATTATCAAAAAACATCTTTTCAATGGGAAAGAAGAGACTACATCAAAGCCACGGAGAATGACACCTCACCTATGGAAGTTGGAATACAATAGAATAAATCGTCAAGGTAATGTCATTCCATTTGATAGTTTTTGTTTGAAATTTATATTTTGATATTATGTTTTTTTTAATTGATAATGTAATTGATGCTCATGAAGGTCATCAAGGCATTCATGACCAAATTCTAAAAGGACTAAAAAATTATCCTACATAATTTAGTAGGTTACCATACTACTATCAACTCCCAATTATGCATTTTTTTGATGCTATGCATATTGGAAAGAATGTAACAGAGACATTATGGAAAATATTGGATGGAAAGTGTGACAAAGACAAAATTGTCAAAATTTATAGTGACATTGAAGAATCCAACCATGCAATGAAAAATGTCATTCGATCAAATAACAATGGAGACCAGATTGATATAAGTGCCCTTACTTGGTTATTGTCGGAGCAGCAGAGCAATGCTATAAAATAAGTCATAACAAAATACAATTTCCCATAGGATTTGCTGGAAACATAAACAATCTCATATCAAAGAAAAGTGAATTTGGGCCAGGGATGAAAACACACGATTGGCATACATTTATTAAGGCAATTCATGTTATTTTGTATTCACTATATATTTGTATACTGCATGTAGTTTTCATTGTATTATTTTATAAAAATATTGATAAGACCATTTTACAATTATCGTAGTACGTTCTACCTCTATCTCTCCCACACCACTTCAACAACAGTGTCAAACAAGTTATATATGAGTTTGGAAAATACATGAGGTGGTTGTCATCAAAAGAAATAAATAAAGAAGATATAAAATATTGGAAGAGAAAAATTTCTCATCTTATGTGTGAAATGCAAAAGTGTCTACCTTCACATTTTTCAATACACAAGAACACTACCTCATACATCAAGTTGAGGAGATTGAATTGTGTGGACTTGTACAAACTAGGTCAATGTGGATGGTTGAGAGGCACTCTAAATTTTTGAAGGGCTTGGTTCGACATAGAGCACATCATGAGGGTTCTATGGTGGAGGGATATATGGTATACCAGACCATGGTGTACATTAGTGAATATCTTTCTAAGTTTGCAACAAAGATCTATGTAGATCGTATTTGGGATCCCAACTCTATTAACAAATTTGAAGAGGAGTACTTGATGGGGAAAGGTAGATTGACAAAAGTGATAGGTAATTATAAGATGTTATTGTAGTTAATTAATTCTTATAAATCTTCAATATAAGTTATTTGTAATTGGTCTATTTTTTTTATATAGTTGGTCGAGAGTGGGATGCAATACATTTGTATATAATGAACAATCTTGATTGGATGACGGTATGGATTGAACGATGTCAACAAAATAGTTTCTCATTAACATGGGAAGGTGTTGCTTCATTTGTTAGAGAAGATAATCATAATGGAGATTCCAATATTATGCCAATGGTAATTGATCTAGCATATGGTTTAAGAGGTAGACAAGTATGTACAAAATTATTAATGATCATGACCCATATGTTTATATCAACTCATGATACAAATAATTTTCACATGCTTGAAAAATTGTAGGTTAAGAACCACAAAGCTATGTACTATCATGGCCACAAATTTCGCATTAAAAAGTTGGATGACACGAAGAAAACTTGTGATTCTGGGACTGCAGTCTTCGAGGTCACTAATATATCATCTAGAAATGACATACATCCTCAACAATCTCAAAATTGATACTATAGAATCTTGGATGATATACTTGATTGTGACTTTAACTCCTTCAAATTAGTTTTATTTGTCATCAAATGGTACATGCTACGATTGAATCAAAATGATCTCGATAGAACAGTTATTCAACATGATAAAGTTTTACAATGGTTAATACAAGGTCATTTGAGCCAGTTGGAGATGAGCCCTATGTTCTTCCAAGCCAATGTGAGAAAGTTTTTTACTTAGAGGTTCCACATAAACTGGGTTGGTTATTTGTTGTTAGATATGATCCAAGAGGAAGGTCGGTAAAGTATAATGTGATGGAAGAAGAAGATACTAAAGATGTTGAAGAAGAAGATGATGGTGGTGGTGGTGGTGGTGGTGGCGATGATGATGATGATGATGATGATGATGATGATGACGACGATGATGATGATGATAGTGGTGATGATGATGATGATGACGATGATGATGAAGATGATGATGATGACGACGATGATGATGATGACGATGACGATGATGATGATGACAATGACGACGATGCGATGACGATGATGATGACGATGATGATGACGACGACGATGATGGAGATGATGATGAGATGGATGAAAAAGATGATCAATGACATGATTGAAATGTACAAGGTATGTGATATAATTATTTATATATATTTAATATTGATTTATTGATGTATTCAACTCTAATGGCATGGTAACATTAATTTATTGTGTTCAATTCTAATGATTACAACAATATATGTGATTTATGATTACCAATGTATTGCTTATGATGCTTAATTAATTGCTGCTGATACATGTATATATATTTTTTTGATTGTCAGCCTTTCTGGAAATAGGCAATTGACTACACACATCGTCACCCCTTCCGTTGATGATCTTACATTGCATATATAAGGTAAAGGTAATTTGATCATGTTTACGATCTTGCATATTGTTCATGTTGTCTTCTATGTAATTTGTAGCATACGTATCATGCAATTTTTAGCTAACTTAAGATAAATGATTCACATATGCTGAAAATTTAACCCCTTTGACGAGGATCCTGCATAGTGACATGGATCAGCAGGTATAAGTCAATATGCCCTATATATATAACACATAATTGATATCAAATTCTGGTTTCATTGTTTACTAATAAATAGACATAATTTACATAAATATTAGATCATATATAGATATATTATATTTAGTTCAATATATACTCCCATTATTCCTGATATTAATATAACATATATATATATATATATATATATATATATATATTGATTATCAATTATAATATATACTTATATATTCACTATATATTTGTATGTATATATCTCTCATATATATAAATTCTAATTATTAATAATAATATATGTACTTCTATATTCACTATATAATATGAATTATCGCTCACTAATATTAAAATAGGCCAACTTTAGTTTATATATAGCTAACTTATTCTTGTTAATCTTATTCATACAAGTCTTATATCTTAAGAACATAAACACAAAGAGAATGACTTTACGTACCTTTTTTTAAAGTAGGGTTATTTCAACTTATTTCAACTTATTTAACCTGACTACTTTCCTTGTGGAATGACCTTTTGTCCTTATTCTCAATGTTTGCTGCCTTAGTCAATAAAATTATTAATTTTCTTATATTCTTCTTGTTTATCAGTGATAATGTACTATGATTTTTTTTTACAATGACTATCTCAAATCCTTATCATTGACCTAATACTAATGCTCCCATCCTTCGCTAACCCCTTATTATATCTTTCTTGTTCTGTGGTAAAAAATACCAATTTTATAGATTAATACCTCAAATGTTACTTGACCGAATTCAAGTCTTATGTTGCTTGCATGCTATGCTAAGGACATGACTTGTCTTTGTCACTTTTTTGATCCTTTTATATGATCCCTATTTTTTTGTGCCTTTCCTTCATTTTCAACTTACATTTTATATCTCCCACGTATAGACAAAGAAGAACCGTATGGGTCACGACTCTATTCAAGACTGTATTATTCTATATATTGATTAATTATTAGCATTATATTGATTTGATTAATATTATGAATTGATAAACAATATTGTTGATTATTTATTTATTTTTCTATTTTTAATATTATTATTTATTTGATTATTTAATTATTATCAAAATTTTACTTGAAACGGGTACATGACAATATCTCATTTGATGGATTTCAAGAACCACCAAATAGGTACTTGTCAAATCTATCTTCTTCGAATGAGGGAAATGCGAGAATGGTAGATGAAAGTTCAACATGTAGTATGACTAAAATAGGGAGATCAACTAGAGGTCAAAAGATTAGAAAAAAATTCCATAAACACATGTAATTTTTCCTTGCTGAAGGGGGGTCATGTTCTTATGATGATGAGACCAAAGGCAACATCAAGGTGTCCTTTCGATACACACATCTTGAGAAAGAATGGGTACCCAATGAGCTACCTCCAATTAACACTGATTTTTGTGTTAACAAGAGGATATATTGCATAGCTTCATCCTCATTACATGGTTTGGGCCTATTTTCCATGGATGGGATAAAGGTATGTTACAAAAAAGTTGCTGAAATGATGGAGTATGTCAGACCTTGTTACAATTACAATTATTGGATGTAGATTGTTCAATAAAAAAAAAATTATGTGTAGGTATGCACTATCAGCAAATTATATACAACGGAAAGAAAATGATCAAAGTAAAAAATTTTATATGTACATTGATGGGAGACCAAAAGAAATAGGGAATATTGTGGGTTTTATAAATAGTACGTGACTTGGGTTAACTAATAAGAAACCCAATTGCATATTTGAGGTGCGTGAGGGGAATCATGTTTTTGTATGTGCGATAAAATCAATAAGTGCATGGGAAGAACTGCTAATAGATTACCATTTAAATCACATAGATGCAAAAAAATTTACTATGATGGAGGTGGTAAGTACTATATACCATTTAAACTAACCTCAAGTTTATGACTCCAATATACCATTTTATTTATAAGTTTTTTTGCTAAGTCTATTGCTTTTAGTTCGCTGAAGTTTTTATATTTAATCTTTGTCACAAGATGACATGGATCCCCCACATGATAGAGGCCATGGGGATGCTCCTCCCACCCATTCTTCAACAACAGTAAACCTTATTGTAATTTTACAAATTAGATAATTGAAAAATGTTATATTATTATGTTATTTTATTTAGGGTTTTGGAGTTATTCTGATAGTTTTACTGATATTCCTATCACAAATTGATGTTCAGGATAGGGGAAAAGCACTTGCAACAACATAGGCAATAGCTGTAGATACAAATAAGAATATCCCAGATATCCTTAACCTTGTAAATATGGTGAAGAAAAAACTAAAAAATGTCAGTGCAAAAATTATTAACATTTTGGATGATCCATATCCAACTGAGGAGATGATGAAGAGGAAAGATGAATTGCTATCGCAAGCATGTCATTATGAAGTAAGAAGTAATGAATCTTTAGTTATAAAAAAAGTTCAATAAAGGTTTATATTTTATACTCTTTTATGTTGTGAACTAAAATATACATGTGTGCTTGTTATATGATTTTTTGTTTGCTCAAGTACTTGGTCATGGACATCGCGGTGAGGTTGATATTATTAGAACTCCAGCCACCTCAGGTAAAATAATCCTTAAGTTAACAAGTTACAAGGAATTTTTTCTTTTGAACATTCAAAAACTTCATTGGACTTACTGATTAGAAGTGTACATTTTTCATTGGACTTACTGATACCATAGATATAGCTATAGGAAAAGGTACAATTACAACTAATTCAAAATTTCTAAGAAAATCTTCACTAAAACTTTATTGAAAGCTACTCTTACTTTTATTATTTTAGAATGTCTTTGCTAACATTGTATTGTTTAGGTCATCAAGTGCAGGTGACTCCTCCTAGAAGGTCGACCGACTATCTGAGATTGTCAAGTGCAATGTCGGCAACAAGGAGCATGCAAACATCGATGCCTTCACGGTTTATGCCTGGTAAATCCTTGTTTTTCTATATTTGGTTTTGTGTTAATTATGATCTAATAATTTGTACTTTAATCTTGAGTGCATCTCATAGTGGATTAATTTTGTGCACTAGGAGATACACTGACAGCTACTATGCTAGATACAGATTAGAGTACCTGTATTGGTGATAATTCACCATTGTTTCCTAGATCTACCCATGTTTCTAGCACGAGAGTTATGCAGACTTCATTGTTGATGGATGATAAAGAATTGATGCCTTTAAAAATGTCTTAAGCTTCCAGGAACTTTAAGATTATTATTATTTATATTGTAATTGTAATTTACTTATTCATAACAAGTTTTGGATTGATGATCCCATGACATTTTTTCTAGAAATGATTATTTTTATAAGATTCTTTATGACTTAACATTGAAGATATTCGGGCCCACCATATGTACAAGGTGGAACATCATAAGTGAACTAACCCCATCCCATTGTTTTTATTTAATATCATTAATTGGTACAATATTTTTCCTTTCATTCAGGCCTTTTCTTTTACTATATTCAAGGTATGCAACTTTAGTTAATTTTTCTATCTAACAATTTTGTGTGTTTTTTTAAAAGGTGGAACTTACAAGAAAAAAAATTAAAAGATCAGCTCATAAAATATTTAGAGCATGAGTTTGGTAGTAACATTTTTGAGAAGAAAGTTTTAGAAAAGCTGCAAAACATCTTAAGACTGTGAGGGACTCATATAGGAGTCTCGTCCAAAACCCAAAGTACGAGCATCCTCCCTTTATTTTAGTGAGGCATTGGAATGAATTCATTTTGGATGCAAAGGAGAAAGGGGATACTCAAAGAGGAATTACACCAACAAATGAGAGAAGAAGGTATGTGATAGTATTAACTACTAGTAGAATGTAATTATGTACTAATTAGTGATCTTTATATCTATATAATCTAATATATTTCAAAAATTTTATAGGTTGCAAGACACATCAAAGGCAATAAAGGTCAGATTGCAAAAGATTGGGCAGCACAAACTTGGCTTCAGTGGTTATTCAAAAATTCAAGCACAAATTGTAAGTAGCAGTAAATGAATTTCAGATCAAATTTTTTATAAATTACAAATAATCTTGTTAAATGAAAAAATGCAGGGCTCAAAATTTAATTTAGAGGCCACGACAAAACACAAAAAAATTGCCTTCAAGGAAGGCTATCAAGCCATGGTTGAATGCCTACACCAAGCTTCCACTGGCCCAACCCAAGAGTCTACTACATCGATTGAACAGGTAAATATGCCAAATGAAAAACATTTGAAATTGAATACTTGAGCAACAATATATTTGATGTTAATTTCAAACATAAATTGACTATTTTTATTTTAAAAAGAAAACAATGATAACAATGCGCATGACATTGCAATGCAGTCTCATAATCCTAACATAGAACCTACGCCGCATGACGAAGGCCCTGATGTGCATCACAGTGTCGATGGAGGTATTCATTTGCTATTAAAAATTAATTATGTAATTATTAATACAATTTAATATCTTAAATTGAAATTGGTGTAACCTTTTTTGTGTATATTTCAGAGCATACAAAACATCATGCTAAGCTAGTGGAGGATGTTCGGAGTGATCACCATGTAGATGATGTGGCACATTTAGGTAAATAAAATCTATGTTTTTCTCTTTTAAATTTATTTTTTGATTTATAGTTCTTTTAATTAATGAAATACTTGTAACACTAATATAAAATGGTGTGAATTTAACCCATGTAGTTGTTATTGCACTGGACCCCCCTTTGGCGCAACAACCTCCTGTTCCTGAACACATGAGGAGGAGACATGAGTTGAGATCAAAAGCAGTAGAGGAGGGGAATGATGAGGATAACGATGCTCCACTTAGCCGTTACCTTTAAAAAATGAGTAAGAAACAAAAAAAGAAATGATTGTAATTAAACGATGATGAATGATGTGCTAATGAATTATTCATGAATGTTGTGTGTTAATGAATTTTATGTGTTAATGAATGTTATGTGATTGTTAATGAATTTTATGTGTTAATGAATGTTATTAGATGTTAATGGGGAATTTAGAGTGATGTTAGGGGGGAGGGGGGGTGGGGCCAAATGAGCTTCCACCTTCACGTGGTTGACCTTGTTAAGTAGATAATATTAAACTATTCTCAAACCTAAGTGAAGCTCAAACTAAACCAATGACATAGATTCAATGGTCAAAAAAACCTACTAGTCCTATTCCACATGGTTCAGTACCCCTTTTGATGCAAATGCATCCATCAACTTCACTCTAATAAGTCAATATGTTGTTGTACTAGTTCTTTTCCCAAGGTCTTCACTAAATTCCATTACCTTCAATACAAATCCAATGGCCAGACACTCTCATAAGTCCTATTCCCCTAGGTACACTCAAGTACTATTTTCTTTGCATACAATTCTTATAATTCCTTCAAAAGGATATTATCATTTTTATGCTTGACTTGTCATCATTAACTAATGGGTTATTGTCGATTGCTCGTTGCTATCATTCTAGATCACTATTTTTTGATATCATAGTTTATCTTTGATTTTGCTTACTTCTCAAATAGTGGATAGCTTTAATCTTACCTTCACTATCCAAAATTTTCAACCTTGATTGTTTTCATTGTTCACAACAATTTCTATTCACTTGCCCCTTATTATCCACTTCCCCCATATTGTACCAAGTACTCCTCCTTTCACCATATATTTTCCTTTACAAAATCACAACATTTTTTTATTGCTAATTCTTTATAGAAGAATCTTATTTTATGCAAGATTTTTATCGATTATTAGCATTTATGGATTATTAGGGGACCTTAACATGAATAAACCATGATTTAATTTCTTGTAGGTTGTTTGTGCCCTATTAATGGCAGAGGAAAATCTTGATAACTTCTTAGATGCTAAGAACATTTTAATACAAATGGGAACCTATTTTCAAGTACATGTGAGTAATTTTGAGTCCTGATTATTATTTGTTCTTTTATTCTTGTAAAAGTCTCCCTGTCCCCTCCTTTATTCTTATTATTCTTCTCTATAAAAAATACTTTTTTGTGTTCTTCGTAGGATGATTATCTTGATTTCTTTAGTGATCCAAAGACTATTGGAAAGGTGAGGCCATTCTCCAATCTAGATTCTAAATCTATCTCAAATATGGTTGCTTAAGTTGCTAACAACACATTTTTATATCAATGTAGGTTATTATATCAATGAGTTGGAGTTGTAGCAGATTTCTCATGTAGGTTATTATGTCAATAAGTTGGAGTTGCAGTAGATTTCTTAGCAGACCCTATGGTACTTTATCATCCAAGGTTGTGAGTTCTTGTGAATCAGATTTTATGTTGTTACATGCCATAAATTGTTCAAAGATATTGTTAATATTTACTTAGTAACCATTTTATAAAAAAATATATTCTATTGTAAATAAAACCTTTTACAATAAAATCATTGCAAATAAAAAAATTCTTGGTGATCCCTTTACAAAAAAGCCTCCATAGCCCTACTCGTAAACCCATATACAAAAAAAGATTCACATGATCAATATATGGTAGAATTTGAAGAAAGGCCAAGGAATTTGAGCTTGTAGGCACTTCTTTTGTGTTTCTAGCCTTCACCATTGGGGAAGCTCTGCATTCAGGTTTAGTTGAGTGCTCCATTATTGCAAACTTTATGCTCTTTGAAGATGGTATGTTTACTCTAAACCGTATTCCTATATCTTGGAATACCATCTTATTATAGTTTTCATTTCCATCACATATAATTGGATGTGCGATGAGGAGGAAGTAGTGGTTTCCCACAAAAACTCTCATATGACCTCTTAGATACAAGGATCATCACCATATCTCAATGCTTCAACAACTACTCCTGGCCCTCCATAGGTCTTCTCTATCATGGAAGATTCCCTAAACTCAAGAATCTTCATTTTCAACTATAGGAACCTTCAACACATCTCACCAATCTCCCTTGGTGTTCTGACCCAACATGCCTAACCTTTGGGTGACCTTATTCTCCATGGAACTACTCTTCATGCTTCCAATATCGTTGAGAAGGTGTGATCTTTCAACATTGGTGTTTATTTTTAACAACACCAAGGACCTAATGTAAAGGAGGCCCTAAATAGTACCATACCCCTATCTAGGTGACTAAAGGTTTGGTTGTCAAGTTGACAACTTTGTTTGTCACTCGAAAACATTTTACATGCAGGAGTATTAGAATTTTTTTTTTCATTTTGTGTTTAGTTGGGAAGGAAGCTCTGTATGACTATAATAGAGAATGCAATCTAACATCAAGATTTTCATTAATGTAGTTTATGTTTAGAGGTTTCTTATGATGGTTGAAAACTCCAATTGTGGAGGAGGTAGTTTTATGTTATCTTTATGCATGTTTAAGATTGGGAGTTTATCACTACTACATTTGGGGCCAAATTTTGATAGAAACTTTCGACGGATGATTTTTTATAATGAATTTGGTGTTTTTTTTGTAATAGGCCCCGATGGTGTCAGTATTTTGATAGGTTTTAAATTGACCATTGGAATTCTAACAGGTTTGGGGTATAGATTTAAAAAAAAAGTGAAATGCCCAAATCATTTTAACATCGATTATAGAGAAAACGAGCAGGAGAAAATGAGCGAAAGCTGAGTGCGAGAGAAGGTATGCGATTTCTTCATCTTTTGAGCCTCCGACATCATATTCAACTGCAAATTTCAAATGCATTGCATTTTATTTGATCATGAATGCTCTCTAAAATGACCGCATTCTACTGGTGTCATGCCCTAGCCAGTGCTTTATCTCTATTATTTGATGTTATTGGTGCTTGTGCTCAAGGATATCGATTCACTATTTTGAAATGTTTGGATTCATGTTTGTTGATATTACTGGCATGTTTAATGATGCTATTGTATATTGTTGAGATGCTCACTGAAATGACCACATTCTACTGGTGTTGTGCCCTAGCCCATACTTTAACTCCATTATTTGATGTTATTAGTTATCAATTTTTTTTGAAATGTTGACTGTGGTTATCAAATGGACAACCCGTGAGCTTCTAGCTAGGCACCATTTGTATTGATAACTTAGGGAATCAAATGTATTATATCATTGATAGTTGAGACTTTGTTAAAAGGAAATAGGACAAAGAATGATTTTGATTTATTTTCTCTATTTTGATCCCTAAGTGGCTTACAACCCTAGAGAAGTATATGCAGACTTACGGATGCGGTTGTAGGATACATAGCAGTTGATAATTCATAAGAAATCCATGCATCCAATTTGAATAGCAATTAATACAAAGAAATAGGGTCCTCCTATGGCCCAATCATTCAGACCTTGACTGTCCCCTCAACCAATGACCCTTCAAAACTGGGTTATCATGCAATCAATGAGTGATCCTTCATTCTTTTGTTCTACCCTGCATCCAAACATATTGGAAATACACATTTAATGATAACATGTCTTTCACAATCCCCCTTCCCTCAAGGAACACTATCAACCATCCCTATATAGCTCTCTACTATCACTCCATCCTGTGATGACCATAGTGATGAGTAAAAGTATACCACTTCCTTGTTGATTGCATCTGATTCCACAACTTGCTAACCAAATTCATTCTTTATTGAAGCTATTCTATTAATTAATGGTCTTTCCTTGACTGAACTATGGAAAAACATTGTATTGTAGTCCTCATCTTTCAACCAATTCTCTCTATATTTTTGGCATCAATATATTTCTTCTCTGGCTAGAATTTCCTCATATTGTTGTTACAAGTCCTTTTCAGTTAAGAAATCAATTTTATCCATACCTTCCTGAAGCACCTTATTTTTTAAAACCTCTAGCTGCTCATCCAATGTTTTTTTCCACAAATATATCCTTGAAATGAATTTGGTTCCAACACTTCCTCTTATTCTTGATATACTATAATTTTTTGAACAATTGAAACCCCATATTTCCTTAAATAAAAAGTACAATCTTCCAATAGTTTACCACCATTTTCCAGAACCATTCATGGATTCTGAAATGTTGTTCCAAACTTCCTTCTTCTCTTCTATTTTAATCAGACCATAAACATTAAACAAAAACACTAAGATCTGCAAGTGCATTGCAACCCCTAAAATTCCATGTTTTGTCTCAAAATACTTTTTGATTAAACATCTCTAGTTAGGGGCATTGTAACCCCTAAAATTCCATGTTATGAGCTTCATTTCTTTCCAAGAGAGAACAAGTCTCTCCCAGATCTTAACTTTCTCTGGTCTTTTCTATTCTCAACATATTCCAATAAGCACTAAAAAATCTTCTTCCCTCTCATCCTCTTTCCTCCTGTATTTATCTTTTTGGACTTAGATTTATTTTTCTTGATTGTTCTATTTTCCAAAATTCCTTCCCCATCTCTCAAGACAAATTCATCTTATCCCCCTCCTTGATTAAGACCCCCCTCATCCTCAACATGGTCTTCATCACCTATAGTCTTGATTTCACGGATAGGGGACATGTAAATATCTTTAAATACTTCTTCTACCACAACATCACCCTTAAAATTATGAAACTATGTAAACCACTTTTAGTAATAAAAAAATGTAAATTTCCAGTCTCTGCCGCAGGGGTACAGTCAGAGGGTTCATTGAAAAAATGATCCTTTGAATGGTTAAGTTATGAATATGAATGATTTTATATAGCATATTAATCATTTTAATTGAAGTTTGGAATAGCTTGTGCAAGGGTGAAAGTACTTTTGATCATTTTGGTCATGACTATTCCTGTACACAGTCAGGAATTATAACTATCTAATGATTATATGTAATGTTGAATGGATTAAATGCTTTATTATTGGTAGAAGTGAATGGAAGGAATAGTGTTGGTGTTAGGTTTCATTTATTATTGAATTCAATGGTTTCCAAGATGTGTTGAGGAGTTTTCTCCTTGTTTAATGTTAACTATTCTTGCACAATCCACTCATACAATAGTGAAATGCTATGTTATTGACAATTTCTATTTTTTTGATTTGATAACCATAGTCAACATTTCAAAATAGTGAATCATCCTTGAGCACAAGCACCAATAACATCAAATAATGGAGATAAAGCATGGGCTAGGACATGACACCAGTAGATTAAAACTGAACCAATGGCATGTTTACAACAAAGAAATAGAATGATAATAATATGCTGAAAATTCTATTCTGCTTAATACACGCCAAAGGACTAGTCCCAACAATTCTTAAACATACTTTATCTGATATGATGAATTGTTAATAAAGGTCTAATTATATAGACTGACAACACGAAGGAAGATTTGACCTAGCTAAATCTTCCTTGTACCACACAAAAAAGTGTGTGATAACTATGTCTACTCCAACCTTAATTGTTTAAGAATTCATCATATCAGATAAAGTATGTTTAAGAATTGTTGGGAGTTCTATTACACCTTTGTTGTAAACATGCCATTGGTTCAGTTTTGTAAATTTGTTTTTTGTGTTAAATGCATTTAAATGGAACATTAAACATCGTAATAATATGCTTAATCAATTAGTAATTGGTAGATTAAATGTAGAGAACACCTTTATCAGTTTAGCATGTTATTATAAGATACTAAAGAAGACCTTCTATTTGTCAGACAAATCTTCATTGTCAGACAAACTTTATCTGATATGATGAATTCTTAAACAATTAAGGTTGGAGGAGACATAGTTATTAGACAATTTTTTATGTGGTACAAGGAAGATTTGGTTGATTAAGAGTGTGGGCTTCTTTAGAATCTCATGATTTTTGTACGACACATGCAATGCTTTGTGAGTTTGAAGAGAGTTAAAGGTTTCTAATTGAAATCAGTGATCTTAAAGGTGTTAAAGTCTTGTTTTGGTTTTTCCTTTCCACTATGCAATAAGGAATAGTTTTCAAACATTCATATTCACTTATTGAATGCTGTGGAGACAAGTGGTTTGACTGTCCATGCGTTAACAATGATTGAGATTCATTGAAGGATACAAAACCCTTCATTTTGGGTTATTGTGTGTGGATTCAAATGTAGGTTTGATTTGGTTAATGTTTAGAAGAGATCAATAAAGTATTTAAAGACAATCTTACATGTTTGGAGAGGTTTGAGAGGCACTTATCATGACTGTACCATCACAAAAAGTGGCATAGACTAGTTTTACTAAGTTTCTTTTCTCTATTTTGAGGTTCTCATTGCCAAAGTGGCCAAAGACTATGTTAGACTGATAAAATATGGGGATTCTCTTTACCACTGCAAATCTTTGAAGGTTGCTACACTTGGACGGATGTGTACCATTGTTAAGAGAATTAGATTGAGTTTGGATTACCTCAAACAGGTGAGGCAGCATATGGAAAGGTTGCTGTCTACTGACCCAAATACCAAGACTATTTTGATCTGTGGGTACCCTAATGTTGGAAAGAGTTCTTTTATTAATTATGATGAGTTGTATCATTCCCATCATGTCCCATGCTTGCATCATGTGTACCCTCAAGTATAGGATGTAAATCATTGTTCTCTTCTTGACCAAAGGCTGCCATATCTTGAGGTAGTGGAGTTATGTCACTGTTATGAACTCAGAATTATGGTCATACCTTGGTGACAAATTTTAAATGGATACAAGAACCTTTTTTGTGCAATGGTCAGGACCAACCTTTATATCTTGATTGCCAATGCTAGATGCCTCTTCTTTATTGAATAATCCATGTGACAAATCTGTAGACTTGTGAGAATGAAGAAAGGAGCCTCTACTATCAAAACTTGGGACTTTTCTTTCCTTCCATCTTTAGATTCACCACACACCACTAAATTTATATTTTCCTCATAGTCTTATCAATTGAGAAGAGGAGTTGGTGTGTCAAATGAATCCCTATCCATATCAACTTCATGTTCTTCACCAATTTCTGATTCAAAATCAATCTTTGAGCAATCTGAATACTCATCAAAGCTCTCTTGAATGTCCTCACTACAAGGCACATGTGATGACAAAGAGCTGCTGGTCAAACTCAGAAAATCATAATTATGTTTAAGTTTTTAACAATAATGTCTTTATGGACTATGGTACCTTGCATATTGCATGAAGTTACAAAATTCTCCTTCACATCTTCCACCATGAATGATAGGACAACATTGTAACCAACCAAAGAGACACCAATTGGATTTATACCTTGTAATATCCTAAGGCTGATCTGAATGTATTTTCTAAACACTTTGACTGAAGTTGTTTTTCAAAGTCAATTTGCAATTTCTTGTATTTGTTATATGAATTGTTTAGTTTAAACAAGAGAGCATTGTATTCAGGTCATTCATAAAGGTTTACTCAAACCATGATAACAATTTAATATCACAAACTTCCAATTAAAAATGTATCAGACTTAACTTCAATCAATACAAAGTGAGAAGGAAATGTAATAACCCAACCTGGTTCAATCTCCGTATGTTGAAATACTAGGACTATTTTGATCTATGGGTACCCTATTGTTGGAAAGAGTTCTTTTATTAATAAGATTACTAGGGTGGATGTGGATGTGCAACCTTATGCTTTTACTACTAAGTTTGTGTTTGTCAGGCATACTGATTATAAGTACTTGAGGTATCAGGTTATTGATACCCCTAGTATTTGGGACCACCCCTTGGAGGACAGGAACACCATCAAGATGCTTTGTATTATTGCCTTGGCTCATTTGAAGGTGGTTGTTTTGTTTTTCCTTGATGTTTCGGGGTCTTGTGGTTATAGTATTGCGCACTACTCTACTAGCTTGAAGAAGTAGTATATTTTGGAAAATGAAGAGTGGAAAGAAGATTATATTCCTGAGATCATGGATGGACACAATGTTGCAAAATTTATTGATACAAATATCTTGTAAATGCTTGAATAATTGGAGAGGGAAGAAGGGCTTAGGATGGTAGCTGAGGGTGATGATGATGATGAGATGGGGGAAGTGGAGTTGAATCCTAATGAAAAGGAAGTTCTAGCTGCAATTAGGAAGAAGAAGAAGATGCTTATTGTCAAACATAGATTGAAGAAGAGTACTATAGAGAGCATGCCTACTATAACAAGGAGGTTTGAAAAGAACAAGGAATATAGCTTAAATAGAATGGGAAGACATATTGCTAGCCTAGGCTTGGATCCTTCGACAATTAGCTTGATTATAAATGAAGCAGATGAGAGATGAGCAATTAGCTTCCCAAGAAAAATCTCATAAATGAACTATGTGTACCCCAATTCCTATGCCCTCTACATGTACCCAAAGGATATATTGGAAACAACAAGGGTAAGACTTAAAGAATTTAATTTTGCATCACTAGATAGATCTTTAAGCCTTACCCTTATTGTTTCAAATATATCCTTTGGGTATGCACATAGGGCACAGGAATTGGGGTACACATAGTTCATTTATGTGATTTTTCTTGGGAAGCTAATTGCTCATCTCTCATCTACTTCATTGTTATGAAGCTAATTGTCGTAGGATCCAGGCCCAGGCTAGAAATATGTCTTCCCAAACACATAAAACACATGCACATAAACATGACAGCTAAGAAACATAAATGTAGATATCACAATAGCTGAGAGACATAAATGTAGGCATCATGGTCATAATTTTTTGGAGACAACATAATTGAGTTGTATACCCAGATGATGCAAAGCAACTACTAGTCTTCTGGTTCTAGAGGAGTAGTGGTTGCTTTGCATCATCTAGGTATACCACTCAATTATGTTGTCTCCAAAAAATTGTGACCATGATGCCTATATTTATGTTTCTCAACTGTTGTGTCCCAGGACCCCTTATGACCCTTTACGACCCTTTATGACCCCTAAGAATACACATCTTAGAGGTCTTAAAATGTCGTAAAGGGTCATAAGAGGCTCCTAGGAGGGGCTAGATGAGCTTCCACCTTCACGTGGTTGGCCATGTTAAGTAGAGAATGTTAAAATATTCTTGAAACAAAGAGAAGCTCAATAATTTAAGGTCTCAGTCCATGGAGATGGTGAAAAATGATGGGAATCAATGATGGAGAGTTTTTAGATACTGAGAAGACGTATATGGAGTGGAGGCTAGAAGGGATTTTTGTGGAGATTTGCTAGATGTGGAGATTTTCTAGAGAGGATTTCCAGATTGAGTACCAGTGTAGAGATGATGATTCAGTACTACATCTATAAAACCTTCACAAATATCCCTTTTTTGGCCTCCACTCATACCTCTTCTCAGAATCTAGAAACTTTGGATACTGTTTCTCATCCATGCACGAAATGTGCTAGTGATCATATAAAATTACTTTTGCGAGACTAGGATCAATTATGAGAAGGTAAACAACAACATAATTTTATTGTATCTTTCATTTCTTTTATCCATTCATATTTTTTGCCTTCTCTTATATTGGATATTGTGCAGTGTACATAAAGGTAAGGCAATGATTATTCTCAACGATCAACAGGTATAAGTCTTCCAGCCCTTACCCAGTAGCTAGGACTAAAGATAGCAGAGCTCAAGAGACAATCATAGTTGGTCTCCGTCTTTGGTCCATATACTGACAAAACATTTTACATTTTGTTAGCTCATCAAATGTGGTGATTTGAAATAATTTAATACATGATATTTTCATTTATAATGTATATTATTTTAGTTTGAGGGTGAATGAATTTATCTACTTCACGCACTTGTATACATCGAGCACAACCATAACGAAGAATCCCCTCCAATGGCTTGAGTAATGTAGGCCATGGGAGAAGATGCTTCTTTATGGATGTGCTCGTAGTATACAAGTGCGCGGAGTCGATAAATTCATGCAACATCAACTTAAATAATATAAGTTATCATGAAAATATTCTATTAAATTCTTTCAAATTCCCTCATTTGATGAGCTAACAAAATGTAAATTTTTTTGTCAATATATGGACCAAAGATGGAGACCAACTATGATGGTCTCTTGAGCTTTGTTATCTTTATTATGCTCATCCGTCGCTTTTTTGACAGGTAGTGAAATTATTATGACAGAAGCACTATATGTCTGATGGATTCTCGTGTTGGTAGTTTATTACATATCATTGGATATCTGATAGGTAAACCATCAGATGGAACCCCAATCTGACATATTTGTGCAATGGGACTACTATACATCTGATGGGTTCTCCTTTTGGACATCTACTGCATATCCGTCACCTTTCCGACCGAAGGAATGTTGTAAGAAGCATTTTTTGACAGATCGACCCCATACTAAAATTGCTATTTATGTGGCCTGTTTTGACAGGAAACAATGTCAGAATACCGATGGTTATCACTTTCGTCACCATTTCCAATGCAAAAACACTGATGGACACATCTATCAAAGTGTTGATAAATAGGCATTGCAAATTTGACACATGGCCATCAGAATTTGGCCTCAAATGTACTAGTGTATCTTTGTTAAAAGCTTGCATTATTATGTTGTACTTGTTGTTTGTGCTATGACAATACATGCACAGTCAAAGACTCCTTGATTCAAATAAGTAAGGATATATTAAACATTTTAGATGTGTACTAGAGTTTGATGTGCAAATTCAATAGACAGGATAAGGAGAACACCCTTGGATAGAAAACATGCAATTCATCAAACCCTTGTTTCTAGGGTCACCTATATAGGGTCTACTAAAACGGACCTCCACAACTCTCTCTAGATCAAATCAACCATTCCAACACATCAGTAGGACCCCCACAACACTAATTAATCACCAAATACCTTCTTTCTTAAGGGCATTTAAACCCATTATAACTGGTGCCAAAACAGGCCACACTACACACAACAACATCCACTCCTTTGTGGTCTCTCCACCCATTACTGCATTTCCAAGCATAAAATGAACAACACTAAGGAAATATATTATAATTTTACACTCTCCCACCAATTACAGTGACCACAGGGGTGGGAGAGTCACTTCATCATGAAGGCTTCAAACCCAAAAATACTGACTGTGCCCTCAATGCCGAGGAACAATCAAATACCAGTTAGTTGTTTGGCTTCAATAACAATCAAAATACTAAAGTGAATGCATGAGTATGCAAAATAAACTCAAGGTAACATTATTACACCATTTTATCGATTAAAGTCACATTTATTCAATCATTAGAATTCACTGGTGTTGTAACTGTAACCTATGGAACAATGTAATAATTTGCAAGGAAATATTGTTTTATTGATTGATTCTCTCACCAAAATGGTGACTTACACATATAGTGTACTTGCAAGAAGCTATGAAGGAAATTGGGGGGATAGAATAATAAAATAAAACCCTACTTCAAATGGAGGTAAGTACTTTTTCATGTTAAGTTTGGTTTATATAACATGTTCACCTATAAATTATTCATTAAGTTTTACTAAAATTAGTGAGTATATGAACAACAAAATAGCTACAACCTTCATTTTACTTTAAAGGTAAAAGTTTAGTAATAATAAGTACTTGCAACTTGTTTGAGCTACATAATAGATACTAATTCTTATACATGTACATAATATTTCTAATAAGAAGATGTTTTTTATCATATTGAGTACAATTTGAAATATCCTTGGAGATGTAGGGTTCCAAGATGGGATACCTGGAATTTTATTCAAATATTCAAACAACAAAACCATTGGATTGTCAATGACATTTACAAGTAAGAATTAAAGTTTATGTATCATCATTCATATTTCATTATTTCCTTCCAAATAAAATATCAATGCAAATTTAACATTTTCATTTTCTATATTTTCTAATTGAATAGAAGAAAATAAGTTAATTCTAAAAATCCATATTTATGATTTCTTTCAGGATCCCAAATATTTATAGAGAGAAGTCATTCGAAAGTAATTCATCTTGATTTCTTTCATCATCAACATGTGGAATTTTATTTTTTGTGGGCTTGCTCATTATTTGAGCCTCAATTCAGTATATGCAGAATTAGTTTTGCAAAATTGGCCATGTTGTTGATGATTATGAAGAAGATTTGAAAATGTTGCATCAATCTGAATTGGATCAATCATCATTTTCAAATCTTCTTCATCAATCACCATCAACCATTATCCAAGAGATGAAAAACCAACAACCTAATAAAGGAGTGAAAATGACATAAGAAAGCATGGGCTAGAATGAAAATTGCATATTTTCATACCTCATCCTTATTATGGTAATATCTAGCATGTGGATCA
The DNA here is from genome assembly GCA_027943335.1 of Chamaecyparis obtusa. Classification (NCBI taxonomy): domain Eukaryota; kingdom Viridiplantae; phylum Streptophyta; class Pinopsida; order Cupressales; family Cupressaceae; genus Chamaecyparis; species Chamaecyparis obtusa. The sequence goes on along the minus strand of BSBK01000770.1, from coordinate 548,208 downwards.
CATAGCACATAACCTCTAAGGATAACCTCCAAGGATAACCTCAGGAGCTCTATACTATCTTGTTTGTTTATCATTAGTAAAATGCTTATAAGTCCTCCATTGATTGTTGGAGTAGATTAATGAGGGTGATTATTTGATAATATCTTTGTGTGATCATTGGCTTTTTTTTTGTCTTGATATTTTTGTGTTATTTTATTTTCTTATGCATGAAATCTTTTTACTGATCATATGTGTTTTTGCATGCCATTGAAAACATATTAAGCACTGCTATAATTTTAATTGTATCTTATGTTCCAATGCAATTATTAATACTGTATAAGAATTTATTTACAATTAATGTTCTTAGGAAAAATATATGGTGAGTGAGAGGAAGAAAATTACCAATCATTTTCTTTGTCAATAATAATCTGAACAATGGGTTTTGGATATCCAGACCTGGGATGACCATCTTAAGAAGGCTTATGAGTAGAGGGCAATGATTCGAGTACAAAACTTTGACCATCCTACACATGGGCAGAAATAGATGTAAGTATTTTCTAACAATATATTGTATGTGGTGTTATTTATGTTATTCAAAATTGAATCTTTCAGTGGTCTTGTTTACAAGTATTGTGCTACAAAGATTGTTTCTTCATAATAGTATGGTCCTAATTAGATTGATCATCTTTTGATGATTAGTACAAGAGAGCTAGTGATTGCATGTTGACATTTGGAACTACATATGGCATGATAGTTTGAATAGTTGACCACACATATTGAATAGTCGACCAAAAATGCAAGAATTCAAACTTTTATTGCTTCAAGAAAGTACAATCTGTACATATGTAAATTTGAACAATACTCTCTTGCTACTCTCATGCCTCTCAAGGTTTACATAGACTCAAACTAACTCCATGAACCGATCCAAAGTCATTGGGTCCTCTAACTATGTAACTAATCCTTGTTTTTGTAATTTCCCTCCAAGTACACTTGACCATTTCTATTCAAATATTTAAATGTTAAAATGTATTTAATTAAACTCCCCATACTTTAGGATTTTGAAATTTGTCCTTTTAGGACCTTAATACAATGTTAAGTCCACTAAGTTTAATCTAAGACCTATTCTTAGCCCTTATTGCATAATATTCCAATCTAGGCATTTACTTCCTAGTACATCGTTGTCATGCCTTATATATATATTCAAGCTTATTACATTAAATTGGCTGCAAGCCATGTTACATTAATAGATTGACCCCTCATCCTTCATCCTTGACCCCTCATCCTTCATAGGCCATCCATGTGACCCCTTTCATGTCATCCTATTGATTCATATTGGTAATAATATCATGGTCATATTAATAATATATTAATAGATTTAATATATATATTTTTATTAAAAAATGATTATGTTGTCAATTTTTTGACCAAAAAAGACTCTATAGTTTGATGAGAATGCTATACTCTCAACGTAATTAACCATTGAGTTTTCAACCAAATGATTGTTGTGTGTGTGAAAATTGTACTTGATTTGTAGACACAACACTCAGTAAAACATTAGAGGTTAGCTATAATCAAATCATGCAAAATTGAAATCTAATTTAACCAAGCGATTTACTGCCTTCTAATAGGTGCGAGATTAATGTTCTCAGATTGTAATCGAGATCAGTGACCTAGACAACACCTAAATGAAGGATTTGAATGCAAAAGATGGATATGAAATTGAATGCAATTAATCTATATTTTTGATATTTTCTATGTAATAAGAATGATAAACTGATATGCTATGGATGCTAAATGATCTAACAATGAAGATTCTAACAATGATATGAAAACTATGAAATTCTATGCTAAGATATAAAAGCTATGCAATTGAAATTGATCTCACAAAGCTTTGAATTCGCAAGTTGATTCCTCAGCCTCCAATTCTCCAGCGTGATTGTGCAAAAATATGAGATGCTTGGATGCAAATTTGAGAGATGAATTATGAAGAGCTGAGCCTTGTTTTTATAGAAATCCAAGGCTTTGGAGGTGCATGAGAAAAAGCCATAAATCACTCAAATAACTCAGGTTGATTTTTGAGTTATTTTTAAATAAAGGATAATTAACTCACAAAAACATGCAAAAGCTAAGTTTTAACTCAAAATAGAGTTTAGCTTTAATTGATAATTGATAGTTGTCTACTTTTATGATTGTGCATGTTTTAATTATGAATTAATAAATAAATAAAGTGATTTATTCTCAACTTAACTGATTTTTGAAATAAAATAATTAATTTATGGGTTAATTAACTATTTTATCAAACTTTTATTAAAAATTATATTATTAAATAATGACAACTTGCTTTAATTAATTAATTGAAGATTTAATCAATTATTCATATGATATTAGATTTATTGTCAAAATTAAATAATACAATTAATAATAGATAGAATTAAATTTAATTACACAATTAAGTGGCAAATATTAAATCTAATTAATTAAATATGAAAATATTCAATTAATCAAACTTTAGGATAAATGTGATTTATTGCCAAATAATTATAAAACTAAAGATAATTATGATGATTAGGAATATTACTACGAATATTCGAAATTGATAATTGATATGAGACAGAAGCTGATTGATATTGATTTGATATGGAGATAGTAGGTCCTGAATGACCAAAGATAATGTTCACTATAGCAGCAAATGAACCTATGATTGCGAAAGAGTGTCAAAACACCTGATTCCAAACCTTAGGATTGCAAAGAAGTGAGTGACCCATTCTAGACTCGATTGTCTTAGCAGAACTAGCAAGTATCACATGCAAACCCTTTAGTCATCGAAGAACCAAGGAAAGAACACTATGATCTGATGGTTGGAAAAACTAATATAGTTTACAAGATTAGGAGAATGCCAGATTGATATGGATCGATGAATCTGATATGCCCCAAGTGATGATAGATTTGCCCCGAGCGATGAGGTCTTTTTTTTTGATGAATCAGTAACTAGACGTGATTGTTTGTCTTGATTACTGATGAAAGATATTGATAGATTTGATCGATAGAATTTGATTTACAGACTTTGAATGATATGCCATACCATGCCCCCTTCGGGATTAAAATTGAAATCTGACAAGAAAAGTCAGCGTTATAGTTTAGAAGCATGTTAATTGATTTGAGAAGTGGTTATATACGTCTGAGAACGCATTCTACATCGTCAGAAGGTCCCAAAAGACCAAGTTTGACTAAGTTTGACCATGAGTTGACCATATTTGACCAAGTTGAAATTTTGATAGTTTGATGTAAGATAATCATTTAAGTTGAATTTTAGATTTCTGTGATGATAGAAGGTCGAATATGCAAGCAATTAATACTATGAATGATCTTAGATTTGAATTTTGATCCCGAAAAAGGATTCTACTTGCTATTTCATTGGAGGAACCTTCGTGTGAGATTCAGCTCTTGTTAGACTTGAAGATGCGAGTGGAGAATTGTTTAAGCATTGAAGTTCATTTAGCCATTGTGAGATCATGCAACATGCAAAATGCAAAGAGACATGCAAAATGAAATGCAACCTAAGACCTAGGACCTAGTCACTGATCATGTGTCGATTTGTTATGATCATTGAACTTTTAGGTAACCGGATAAATCAATACAATGCCCACTAGCAATGAAACCATAGACATATGAATATCGATTTGTATGCACAAGAATCAATACAACCCCCACTGGTCAAACAACCATGGACATATGAATATTGATTTTATTTTTAGAATGTTGGATTAGATATAAACACCAAGGCACAAATGCCAGGATGACCTAAATATCATGTCCATTTTGATATAGCAATTTTTACAGGCATCAAAACATACACGTCGTGATGACCTGAGTACGCCTTGCATTGCAAACACATCAAACAGTCAAGAGATCATTCTAAATCCAATGTGAATTACCCGTAGTGACCCTTTATCATTCACATCCTTAGGCAAGATTGCGTTCCACAGTAGGAGAAAGAACTTACTAAAAAAGACAATAGTTAGATCAAACTTCCTTGAATTGTTTGGGTATCAATGGTCGAGGTACGCATGGCCATCCAATTCAAGATAGAGGCTCTTATAGTCGGACACCATTTCAATCCATAATTTCTAAAGTTGTTAGATTTTCACATACAAGCAGAAGACAAAGAAAAGATTATGCCCCCAGTCATCACTCTCTAAATCCTACAAAGGACATCATCGAAGAGCTCAAAGGGACACAATATGCAAAATATCAATGCGAATCAGTAAGCATACAAGGAGATAAAAGCATGAAAAGCACAGATTTGTTTTCAGTTTGATGTTTGATTGCGTTGTTGTAGATGCAAAATCCTTTTTGGAGACAAGACTAACTGACTGACTCACATGAAGCTTCAAAGGACTCTGACTGGATATGATACGTCTCAGATACATGGGAGACCATAGGATATGACATTGATTGCCCCCAAGTGTTAAACATTGATAGGATACAGACGCTTGAGCTGATTGGTGTACAGACTGACTTATTGAAAACTATAAATGCAGAAACAAATCGGGAGATATGTACAAACTAAAGCAAGACTGAAAGCTAGGAAAGACCAAGATTGCACTGATAGATGGAGCATTTGAAACAAGTGGCGCCCGTTTGCCAGATTTTCACCATCTTGGTAGAGATTCTATTTTTGCTACCAAGGCACCTGTTTCCAGGTTTTCACCAAGGCACTTTTCTTTTTTTCATTTTTTTTGTATTTTTCATTTTTTTAATTTTTTTTGTATTTTTCATTTTTTCAATTTTTTTTGTATTTTTCATTTTTTCAATTTTTTTTGTGAATCATCAAGGCACCTATTGCTAGGTTTTAACCAAGATGTTCATTTTTTTCAAGACTTTTTCAAATTTTAAAGATTTTTTCAGGACATTTTACCATAAACTGAATGCCTTAGGCGTAGAATTTCTTCAGATGGAGAATGTTGATTGGTTCTCGGAGCTGTTCTCCTTTAGTTGTTGAGAGTTGATAGGCACCAGAGCCAAAAGTAGTAGTGATAACAAAGGGACCCAGCCAATTGGGTTCGAACTTCCCCTTGCGTTCTCGATGTGATTGATTTTTAGGATTTTCTCTCAAGACTAGATCACCAACCTGAAATTCTCTTTGTCGGACTTTCTTGTTGTAGCCTCTAGACATTCTTTTTTGATACACTCTGAGATGATCATATGCTGCTTGCCTGCGCTCATCTAGTAATTCCAGTTCTTGTAACCTAGACACTCTGTAGTCTTCATCAGTGACAAGTCCATGCATTCTGATTCTAAGTGATGGGATTTCAACCTCAATAGGCAGTACCGCTTCAGACCCATAAACTAAAGCGAAAGGTGTAGCCCCTGTAGGCATTCTGATACTAGTTCTGTATGCCCAGAGAGCTGGATTGATCATGAGATGCTAGTCTCTTCCTATTTTATTCACTGTTCTGTGCAAGATCTTCAGGAGATTTTTGTTTGAAGCCTCAGCTTGTCCATTCTTGAGGATAGTAAATAGAAGAGCAATGTTGTGTAATCTTGAATTTAGCACATAAGTCATCTAGATCCTTGTTTTTGAATTGTCCCCCGTTATCTATGATTATAGAGTGAGGGATCCCATATCTGCAAATGATGTAGTTCAGGATGAACATAGAGATCTGTTTCCCCGTTGCTTGTTTTAGAGGAACTGCTTCTACCCATTTTGTAAAATAATCTATGGCTGTGATTATATGGGTATGTCCATTAGAAGAGTGCAGATGGATAGCTCCTATGAGATCAAATGCCCATTGTTGAAAAGGCCATTGTGTAGTAAAGGGAATTAGATCTCTCCTTGGAGCATGAATCAAGTTGCCATGTACTTGACACTGTTGACAGTTTTTAGCAAATTTAATAGCCTCTTTCTCCATTTCAGGCCAATAGTACCCAGCCCTAATAAGTTTTTGAGCTAACGTTAAACCATTTGAGTGCGACCCACATATACCCTCATGGACTTCCTCTAATGCACGTTGAGACTCTTCCCATTCTAAACATCTAAGTAGTGTACCATCTAGACCTCGTTTGTACAGATCATTACCAATGATGACATATCAGGATGCGGATCGGATAAGGTTTTGTTTCTCAAAATGGTTAAAGGACTCAGGGATGATTTGGTCATGGAGATAGGAGAACAAATTTTTTTAGCGGGATGAATCATAACCTACAACGGTGCAGATCATGCGGGTTTCAGGGGAGTCATATGCAGGATAGGATAGGGCTTCCACCAGGAATTCATAGCGTAGCTCATGTTCGGGCTACTGTAAGAGAGTGGATAGTGTCGCCATTGCATCGACAACCTTATTCTCCATTCTGGGTATTTGCTCAAATGTGATAGAGATGAAGTATTTCTTTAAATCATCTACCATTCTCTTGTAAGGAATGAGCTTTTCATCTTTGGTTTGGTACACATCATTGACTTGGTGGATAACCAGTTGTGAGTCTCCATGGATGTGCATCTCTATAACTCTCCATTGTATTGCCATTTTCATACCATTGAGAAGTGCCTCATATTCAGCAATATTGTTTGTGCAAGGAAACTTTAGTCTAAATGCTTTGGGTATCGAGTATCCTTGAGGAGTGATGAACAATATGCCTGCTCCAGATCCATTCTATGTGTAGGAGCCATCAAAGAATAACTGCCATTCTCTAGAAGAGAAGTGCATGATAGAGGAATCGGGAAATTCCATTTGCATGGGTGTATCATCAAACAGTGGTGCATCTTCTAGTTGATCAGCAATAACTTGACCTTTTATAGCTTTTCTTTCAACATATTCAATGTCAAATTCGCTTAGAAGCATGACCCATTTATCTAGTCTACCGGTGAGGGCTGCCTTGCTTAGTAGGTATTTCAATGGATCAATTTTTGCTACTAGATGCGTGGTATGAGCTAACATATAGTGTCTCAGTTTCTGCGATTCAAAGATCACATCTAGACATGCCTTCTCTATCATTGAGTAGTTCTTCTCATAGGCCACTAAAGTTCTGCTGATATAGTAGATGGCTCTTTCTTTCTTGTTCTCATCATGCTATGCTAGCAATGCCCCCAGTGATGTGGCTGTTGCAGAGACATACAAGATCAATGGCTTCCCATGAATAGGAGGCATCAAGATAGGCGGATTTGATAGATACTTCTTGATATGGTTAAAGTTGTTCTCGCATTCTTCATTCCATGCAAAGGTCACACCTTTATGTAATGTTTTTGTAAAAGGTTGTGATATGTCAGCTAACTGTGATATGAATCTTCTGATGGACTGTACTCTGCCTTGCAACATCCTCATTTGACCGATATTTTTGGGAGGTTGCATCTCTATTATAGCCTTGACTTTAGCTGGATCAACTTCAATGCCTTTCTTTGAAACTATGTATCCTAAGAGCTTTCCAAAAGTGACACCAAAAGCACACTTCTTAGGATTTAGTCGGAGACTAAACTGTTCCATTCTGTCTAGGATCATGCTCAGGTTTGTTAGATGTTTAGTTCTAATCATGGATTTTGCCAAGGTATCATCCACGTAATCCTCCATTGTTTTATGCATCATATCATGAAAAATAGATGTCATTGCTCTTTGATATGTAGCTCCAACATTTTTGAGTCTGAATGGCATAACATTCCAACAGAGGGTTCCCCATGCACATGTGAAAGCTATTTTCTCTTGATCTTCTGGAGCAATTTTGATTTGGTTGTACCCAGAAAAGCCATCCATTAAGGAATACATTTCATAGCCCGCAGTCATGTCCACTATCATATCAATGTTAGGTAGTGGAAAATCATCCTTCGGGCATGCTCTGTTTACATCTCTAAAGTCTGTGCACACTCTGATTGAACCATCTAGTTTTGAAATAGGTACAATGTTAGAGATCCACTCAGCATAGTCTATGACACGAATGAATCCAGCTTTTAGGAGTTTTTCTAGTTCTGCTTTGACTAAGAGCGCAACATGAGGATGCATCTTTCTCAATTTTTTCTTGATTGGTTTTACTCCAGGAGCAATGGATAGATGGTGCATAATGAGATTGGGATCCAATCCTGGCATATCTGAATATTTCCATGCAAAATTAATCTTTTTTTTTGATAAGAATGTAGTGAATTTCTGTTTCTCTTCTTCTGATAAAGATTGTGCTATATGTACCAATTGTGGTTCCTCTGTTGTACCCAAATTGATGGATTGAGTTGGCTCAATCAGAACTGGAGATCTATCCTATAAATGACTCAGAAGGACATCAAATATCTCATCCTTAGGTGCCTCAGAGAGGTTTTCACCTTCAGATATGTCTTTTCTTTTTACTTTTGTAGGTTCTGAGATTGCCACAAAGTGGTTTTCACCCTCAGAACTCTTTTTCTTTTTATTTTTATTTTTTTGACTAAGATATTTGATGTTCGACTCGGTCATGCTGATGCTCGGTTCACTGATGGAAGTCCTCATAGGCTCGACTGCATTGAGGTAACAAGCAAGGGCATAGTCACTGGAAAAGGTGTAAACACCATGGCTTGGGTTTGTGGAAGTTTGGTCGATAAGATCAGGGCGTTGGATAGTTAAAGCGGGAAACGCTTGGGATATGGTGTTCATAGATGGGGATATGTCATCATTGGTCCTAACCCGATGCTCAAGTTCAAAGGTGATATTACAGCTCAAAATGTTCAATTCGTGAATAGGCTCAACATCATCATGGGAGTCCTCTTCAGCCATAGGTGGATCTGACACGTTAAGTTCATTGTTTCGCTCTAGACCTACGTTGGGTTGAGATACATATTGGTGAATAACATCAATATATTTCTCTATTATAAGCTCATCTTCTTCTGGAATGGCACCCCATTCATAGTCATTTGACTCAGCTTCTGATTCAGGATCTCTAGGAAATCTTAGAAAATGTGTGAAATCAGGATGAATACCCCAAGAAGGATTACCCTCAGTCTCTGACTTGAATTCATACTCATGGGAATCAGTGTCAGAATAACTACCCCCTTCTTCTTGATCAGTTTGATTGCGTTCGAGATTAGCTGGTTCTTGTGGTGCAACCATCTCTTGCGCTACAGTAGGTTCTTGTGTTTCTACTACATTAATTCTTTTGATAGGATCATCTATATCATCAAGAAGATCTTTGATCTCTTTAGGAAATTTTTCATAGGGGATAAGCTCAGAGCTATCTGAATCATCATCAGAGGGTTCTATTTCTTCTTTCTTAAGAAGGGGTTCTCCTAGTGCAATTTGTTCTATGACATGAGAACAACCACCTTTGAGATGATAGGGTTTCTTCTTAAAGCCTAAGCCACCAGTATCTTTGTTGGCTCTACCAATATGTGAAATGGGTGTCACAAGACCCTTTCCTCTGATTCCTAGAGGTCCTTGACTGGAATATCCCATCTTGGCTATCAATTTGTTTCCTGGACCATATGAATTAGAAGGGATTGTAGGTGCTATAGATTCACTAGGTTGAACAATTCTAGATTTAGAATCCTCTTTATATAGACATGCCAGCACAGCTTCATCCTCTTCAAATTCTTGTTTGGATACTTGCTCCGCCATAAAATTTCTTTTGTATGCTTCCATAGGTTCCTTAGGTTCTGATTTAGACTGCTTTAAGGATTGTCCATACGACTTAGGTGAGATTGGGAGAGATGTCAGAGACAAAACTCGCTCTATAGTGTATTCTCCCATCCCATTTTCTTTGATATTGATCTCTTTAGCAATGTCATCCATCTTAGATGTGGAAGCAACATTTAGCTACTTGATGGAAGATTCTCTATTATTGGGAACAAGCTTATCGACACTTTCCTTCAATGTATTGCAAGTTGTACTCAGATCTACTGGGATAGTAACTTCTACCCCTTCATAGGGAAATTTCAAGCATTGATGGTATGTAGAAGGGATGGCTTGCATTTCATGGATCCAGGGTCTCCCTAGAAGGATATTGTAAGCCAATGGTAGATCAAGCACCTGACATGTGGTATCTTTGATGACTGAACCCACTCAGATGGGTAAGACAATGGTGCCTTTAGAAGCTCTTTCTTGTTCGTCATAGGCTTTTATGGTGATCTTCTTTCGAGGATCAATAGCCATCTCTGAGAATCCCAATTGTGTGATTAAGCTGTAAGAACAAATGTTGAGGCTTGCGCCCCCATCTATCAACACACGTTTGACTCGATGGTTCTGGATAAGGACTTCTATGTGCAAGGGCTGATTATGTGGGTGACTTAGGGAGTTGTCATCTTCCTCTGAAAAGGAGATATATTGCGAAGACATTAGATGACCAACCATAGTCTGGAACCTATCTAGATCTAGATCATCAAGAACATTAGAGTCGAGCAAAGCTTTGTCTAGGATATCTCTGTGAGCTGGAGATATTTGAAGAAACTCAAACATAGAGATTTTGGCATTGGTATGCTGGAGTTGTTGGATGATGCTGTAAGATGTAGGTCTTGTATCCTTTGGATTGGAAGATTTCGAGGCAACCTTCTGTTTAGAAGCAGATGTGAGATTGAAAGGTATCTTAGGGACATTAGATGAACTTGGTGTTTGTCCTTTCAGATGAGCTTGAGCTTGTGATCTGGTAACCGCATTAGCTGAGGAATGATTTTTGTCTCTTCGTACAATCATGATGACATTGCAGCTCTCAGAGAGATATGGTTCAACCATATTGATGACAGCATTGTTTCCAGGGTAGGCATAGTTGACTTTTGCCCCCATGTTAGGTTGAGAAGTGGAAACTCCCTTGCCATGTTGTGGAAACGGTTCTGTAAATGCTGTGTGATCATTATTGCTGGTAGGATTATCGATCGTGATGTCCCCTTGATCTATCAATTCTTGAATGGTATGATTCAAGTGGAAGCATCCATTAGTTTTGTGGCCTTTAGTCCGATGGAAAGCACATAATGCATTATCTTTCCACCAATATGGTTTTGGATCCGGATCAGGGTTTCGGATTGGTGGTAAAGAGATCATGTTATTAGCTATCAAGGTTCTCAGGGCAGATTCCAAAGATTCTCCCAGGGGAGTAAAATTTCATTTATTATCCCATCGTTTGAATGGCTTCTTTGGAGATGGTTCAGCAGATTTTTGCTCTGAAGCTTCAATGGCTTTGGTGGCAAGGGTGAGATTGTAGGCCGGTGCCTTTGATGGGGTGCGGATAGTGTCAACAACACCATCATAGATGATACCTTTGTTTCTATTCCAGCTCTTGTTTTTATCTTTTGAGCTAGATCCAGATTCAGACTTGTCCTTTTGAAGTGTGATTTCTCCTTTCTTGACAAGTACTTTCTCAATCTTGATTGCATTATCCACCATTTTATCAAAAGACACATGATCTTGCATTTGTAATGGATAATTGAGCTCTAGAACAAGGTTATTGATAAAGATTTCAAGTTTCTCCATTTCGGGAATTTGTCTAGCATATAGAGAGAACTTCTTTCTCCACCTCTTGAGGAAAATTAGGAATGATTCCCCTGGATATTGCTTGAGGTTACAGATATCGATCATGGTGACCAGATGTTGAATATTGTAGGAATATTGTTGATAAAACAATTTAATCAATTCCTCAAAAGTTTGGATGGTAGAAGGTAATCTTGAAAACCACTAAATGGATCCTCCCAAGGATCTAGGAAAAAGATGCATTAGATAAGTCGGTTCATGCATGAATTCCATGGATTGCATACAGAACTCTCTAACATGATCTTGAGGATCAGAGTGTCTGTCATATTTGTCATACTTTGGTATCTCCACTCTTTTTGGGAATGGTGGCATATACAAGTTTTTGTCGAATGGGAAAGGACATAGGGCCTCCATGGAGAACTCCTTGGGTTCCTTCTCCTTCTTAAGATTGTTAAATTTGACTTGTATAGCATGCATCTATTTTTTCATAGCTGTGAGTGGAGTTTGTTCCTCATGTGTGATTATATCATCAACGTTAAAGTTGGGAGGAAGCTTAGCCCCTTCCTGGGCTAATTGTAAAAAGTATGTCTCTCTATCCACTTTCAAGAAATGGCTCATCATTCTCTTGAATTCATCATCATTCTGACATCAATGGATTTCAGAGGGGGTAGGTTCTTGGTTGGTATTATGTTGAGAATGGTGTCCTTGGGACCCTCCTCCTAGAGAACCATGATTTGTCCCTACTTGAGACATGGTAGGAGTTTTTGGGCTCCCTGGAATAGATTGAGGAGGAGTTTGCTAATTACCTCTGTGAGTTGATAGAGGAGGTATGTAACCAGTTTTCAATCGAAAGTTACCGAGACCGTCATCTTTGTAGATACCTAACTTGATGAGTTGTTCAAGAGTTGGACTTGGGGTATTGGTCAAAAGTAAGTTCTGAGATATTTCTTCTAATTTCTTGTGTGAAGAAGCTCTGGTCTCCACCATTAACTTTGAATGAAACAGAAGAAAAGGATGAAGACAACTAAAGAACAATTTGATTTGAGAAAATTGGATGGCGCAACCTTGTCAAGATTATGATAGTTTTGAAGGTCTGATGAGATGTGGGTGAAGGATACTGTGCCCTGGATGTATGGGATAGATTTCCCAAAAGATAGCGGACACGAGTTCTCAACACTTAGTCTATTTTTGAAGATTGATTGATTGAAGATTGATAGTTATGATAAGGTTTTGACACGAGATAAAAAGGACTCAAATTGATCAAACAGAAGGCTAGATCAGATTCAAAACATTAATCTCAGAAAATGGTAGAATGCTCAATAGCTACTGCTATGTTCCTGACACAATGATATTTTTTACAGATTCTGGAACTAGGCTGGAAACATTGGATATCTTGCAATTTGACAATTTCTGACAACTCTCAAATTTTTCCAAATGACACTATCCAGACTCGTACGACACTGGGTAGTCTATGAAACGATAGTTGCTAAACTTGTACGACAGTTGGGTAGAAATGAAATGACAGTTGTAAAACTCGTATGACAGTTGGGTAGCAATGAAACGACAGTTGTAAATATCATACGATAGTTGCTAACAGGATTTTGACTTTCTTGAATTTGCTGGTTTGAAAACTCGTACGACACTGGGTTCTCAATCGTACGACAGATGGGCAATACTGAAATGACACTTGACAAAACTCGTATGACTTTTGACTTTCTGAAATGACTTTTGACTCCAGAAAGAATTTACGTCAATTTTTGCAAAATTTAAGGTCTTCAGTTCTGGATTGTTTTCAAATTGTACTATCCAGATTTTGAATGTTATACCAGATTTGATCATTTTTAATAGCCAAGTAGATAAACAAGCACGCAGAACAACAAGCAAGTGATTCCAAGCACATCTGAAAACAATGAACAAGGGAAAAAGCAACCTTGCGCATGAACAATCAAGTGACCAAATTGTGCTAATCCCTGAGAGTACTAATTGTGTATGTTCTGAAAAGTTTTGCAATAACACACATATACCTGAAAGTGAAAAATTGGCCTCTCTAGGGTTTTTAGTAATGGTTTGACTCTACAACTTTTATGATTCAAAAGGGTGAACTCCAATCCCGGCGCACTAGGGTTTTGACACAGTCTGAGAACTTAATCTTCAAGAGCTGTTAGGGAGATCTGACAACCCAACAATGAACCATACCCGTGGAGATTTCTTCCACAAGGACATTTATATAGCGGCTGTCACTACCATGGAAAAAATGGCTATTACCGCTTGAGGTTCCATCAATGTAGTTTTCCCTATGAAGGGATTGTCCGCTATGGTTAACCCTCTCTAAAGGTGACTCACAGATTTATACCACAAGGGGACTTGGCTCCAGATCCAAGGTTTTTGACACCTTCTCACTTTTAACCCAAACAAAGCAAGCAGATTAATCCGACATGCTAAGACAAAGTTTTGTTCCACCAAGGTCTGTGATATCAAATCCACGTGATCTATCAACCTCTCCGGGGAGAGAATGTATCAATCAATAAGAGAAGATGCACTAACCAATTTTGATTCACCAAAGCTCGTGATATCAACCCCACGTGATCTATCAACCTCTTCAGAGAGAGAATGTGTCGATCAATAAGAGAAGAATCACTAACCAAGTTGAATGTGAAACACACTAAGTATCCTCCCTACCTACAAGGATTCCTTCGTCAAGGAAGGATTTTTCTATGAATCCAATCTCTCAAGAATCACGAATAGTGTTCATAGGGCCTAATTACTATGTGAGCACAGATATATTCCCGAAAGCAAATCTACCAAAAGTATCCAAAAAGCAGAAAGAGGAACACTTAACACTTAAAGTGAATATGAGATGAGTCCATAAGGTGGATCACTTAACACCTCACACAAGCTGAAAATGAGTCCCCAACTTAGAAAATAAGTGAGTTCCTAAAAGCACAAAAGGGTTGCCAAGTGGAACACTTAACGCTTCTGTCTTGTTGACCCCTCCCCTTTATGGCGTTGAGATTGCAACCACGGGGCGGAAATGAGGGGCCGGTGGATTAGCAAGTCTAATAACCCAAGATAGCAATCAAGATCAATCACACGTATTCTAAGACTACTTAATGAATCCTTAAGGGATCACAACCTAGTATCAAAATATGCAAGTGTGTAGAAATAGATCAAAAGCATGAAAAGATGCACACAAGCTTGACACATAAGAGATTTATTTTAAGTCCCAAATCAAAATGTTATTAGATGAAGGAGAATACCTCATGATCCTCGCAATGCGCTTAGTAGATTTTACCTGATTTTTAGCAATTTTTGTTGAGCTTTTCCATGCAAGCAAGTGACAAACTCCCTAACAAGCAAACAAGCAAACAAGATATGCAAAATATATTCAACTTATGAAAACGATAGGTTTAGCTCTAAAAATAAATTTTTAGGAGAAATAATAACCAGAAATTAATCCAAATAAAAACTCATATCATGCATTGAATCATATGAAAAATAAGTGCATACCCATCATAAAATTTTAATTTTTTTGCACTACATTTGACCTAGTCAACAAGATCTGATTTTTTTGATATGATTTTGGCCACAAAAATAGAAATTTAGAATAGAGAGCCCTACTAGAAAATAGAGAGCTTTCCAAAAATGCAAAAATTTTAGAAAAATCTCTTCATTTGTGCCCTAGAGACCTATTTTATCAAAACAGACTAGTTTTTGTAAATTGACTATTTGAGCTACTAAATTGCATCCAAATTTAAATTACAAAGAATAGACCCCCTATAGAATTTGAAGAGATTTCCGAAAATATAAAAATTTCAGAAAAATATGCTGATTTTCATCAGATATTAATTTTTTATGAAAAATTGAAAAAATTTATTAAAAATTCAAAATAATTCAAAAAATTTTAAATTTTTTTTTGAAGCTTCCCTGATATGTCTCAAACCTACAAAAAAAATTTTAGACCAAAAATCCAAGCTTTTTGGGAGATAAAATTAAATCTTTTAAACTTTAGGGTTTTAGCTCCAAGAATCAAAATCAACATGCAAAGGTGGGTTGCCCCACGGTGGGTGCCAAAAATGTGTGTGTGAAAATTGTACCTAATTTGTAGACACAACACTCAGTAAAACATTAGAGGTTAGCTATAATCAAATCATGCAAAATTGAAATCTAATTTAACCAAGCGATTTACTGCCTTCTAATAGGTGCGAGATTAATGTTCTCAGATTGTAATCGAGATCAGTGACCTAGACGACACCTAAATGAAGGATTTGAATGCAAAAGATGGATATGAAATTGAATGCAATTAATCTATATTTTTGATATTTTCTATGTAATAAGAATGATAAACTGATATGCTATGGATGCTAAATGATCTAACAATGAAGATTCTAACAATGATATGAAAACTATGAAATTCTATGCTAAGATATAAAAGCTATGCAATTGAAATTGATCTCACAAAGCTTTGAATTTGCAAGTTGATTCCTCAGCCTCCAATTCTCCAGCGTGATTGTGCAAAAATATGAGATGCTTGGATGCAAATTTGAGAGATGAATTATGAAGAGCTGAGCCTTGTTTTTATAGAAATCCAAGGCTTTGGAGGTGCATGAGAAAAAGCCATAAATCACTCAAATAACTCAGGTTGATTTTTGAGTTATTTTTAAATAAAGGATAATTAACTCACAAAAACATGCAAAAGCTAAGTTTTAACTCAAAATAGAGTTTAGTTTTAATTGATAATTGATAGTTGTCTGCTTTTATGATTGTGCATGTTTTAATTATGAATTAATAAATAAATAAAGTGATTTATTCTCAACTTAACTGATTTTTGAAATAAAATAATTAATTTATGGGTTAATTAACTATTTTATCAAACTTTTATTAAAAATTATATTATTAAATAATGACAATTTGCTTTAATTAATTAAATAAAGATTTAATCAATTATTCATATGATATTAGATTTATTGTCAAAATTAAATAATACAATTAATAATAGATAGAATTAAATTTAATTACACAATTAAGTGGCAAATATTAAATCTAATTAATTAAATATGAAAATATTCAATTAATAAAACTTTAGGATAAATGTGATTTATTGCCAAATAATTATAAAATTAAAGATAATTATGATGATTAGGAATATTACTAGGAATATTCCCCGATGCAGAATTTAAGATAATCAATTATGATTCGATGATGTTTAGATGTGCCTTAGACTAGGACTTTGATGTCGATTTCATTCGATATGTTGATATAGAAGATGAATGAACTTATAGCCCATTTTTGGGGTATTAAAATTGTATATTGTGATGCCAATGCTATATTGTTGACATATACATCGATCGATAATTCGACCATATGTGGTCGAAAATGAAGAAAGATATGTCAGCTATTTACACCAACCAAACAACTATTTCAACCAACATTGGTCGAACTCGATGAAAGATATGTCAGACATTCTTCATGATTGAAGTGATTATTTTGATGTTGAATTAGTTGATAGTTTGACAACTATAAGAGTCAAATATTTGACAACATTTTAATGTGTCAAATAAGTGACAAAGAAAGTTCGACAACAATAATGGTCATTTGGTCGACCAATGTGCATAAAAAAATTGACTTATTCGCATTGAAAATCAAGCTAAAATTTACTAGTGTGTAATGTTGCATTGTTGAATAATACATGGATGATGGATTCTTTTGGAGGCTAGGTTTTAGATGAGGGGTACTCTCGTTACTCACCCAAACACACATAATACAACATAGAAACAAATAAAAAATTGCAAGAACCAAAACACTTGCTTTTTATTATCTTCACTAAAATGACATTAAAAATTACTAAAAATAATTTTCTATAGCCACATGGGCATTCTTACTACAATAATCTACAAGACAAAGCCATGATCTACACTTATGGAACTGTCCCTTTTAATAACGCTTCATCTTCTTTATATTGGGTAGTTTAACCACCCTAGAATATTTTAGAAAATGTAACTCCCCAATTCTTTGAGGCCAACTAGTTTTATATCCTTTTTCCCTATATTGGAATATGCCAAGAATATGCCCAGAATGGGCTTTGATGCTCACTAGAGTATTTGAAGAATTTTTTAATTTTTCTTCCTACAGTAGCACAAATTCTAGAGGCCATATATTTTAATCTCACCGTTGGATTTTTAATTATCATACATTGTCAAAAATCTTGTGAAGAGATCTACATTGTGTTTTCATTAAATTGATAAGATTGCACTTTTTGGCTCGATCCTAGACTTATAAGGCCCTAAAAAATGTATTTGAAGTTTTTATTGGAGAATTTTCCTAGAAAAATTGAACATCTCCCAAACACTACAAGACATTGGGATAATTTCTTCATTATTATCTCCATTTTACTGTTTAGGAGGTCTATGTAAGATTTTGTCCAAAACTAACAACTTACTACAAATAGTAACCCTGCTAAAAAATAGTAACTTTGCGAAAAAATAGCCCTTATTAACAACTAAATAATTTTTTGGGTGATGCATGGTTTCTCTTACATCCTAGATGCACCTACATCATATACTTGGGGGTGATTTGAAAAATGATCTTATCACATCTACGATAGTCATAGGAAAACCAAGGCGGTCAAAGTCTACTTTTGATAGCCAAGATGAATCTTCAACAAGTATTCATTTCCATTTGACCAGTTAATCTTCATATTGCATGTTTCTTTTTCTTTTGTCCACATGACTATAGAAGATGTCTTTTATATCCTCCTTATTTGAAGTAGTTGTTGGGATATTTCACTTTGCTTCCACTATTTTATCTATAATACTATCTTCATGATTCTCTATCAAGTTTGAAACATTAAACACATGTAAAATCTTAATTCCACTTGGAAACTCTACCTCATAATCATTTATGGAATCATGATCCTTTAATATTTTTCATGGTCCAAATTTATTTATCTTCAACTTATTATTGGTTCCTATTGGAAACCTCTATTTTCACAAATGAACCATGACTTCATAAAAAATATTAAACTCCTTGTATCTTTTCTTCTAATATTTCTTAGCCTTGTACTAAATATTCATCTTATTAATATGCTTTCTCACCTCTTCATGCATTTTCTTTAGGGGTTTTTCAAAGTCTTTAGCTTTGGAACTACTTTTTTCTCCTTTGTCCAACTTCATTAACTTTGAAGCATTTCTAGGACATCTTCCATATACAATTTGGAATGATGATTTACCAGTTCTTCTCTTGACAAAATTATTTTTTGAAATTTTTTCTTGTCGTAAAAGTAGATCCCACTAATTGGTTTTATCTCCTACTAAGAATTTTAAAAGGTTCCCTAAGATCCTATTCATTTCTTTTGTCTACCCATCGGTCTATAGATGGTGCAATGAACTGAATTTCAAATATGTCTTCAATTTTTTACTTAATGTTTTCTAAAAGTATCTAACAAACTTAGTGTCTCAATCTGAAAATTTTCTCTTTGGTAGACCAGTAGTCTCACCACTTCTCATAATTTTTTTTTTCCACATGGACAACATCATTAATATTATTACAAGGATTAAAATGTGCCATCTTTGAGAGTTCTTTTATTACCACAAAAAGGGAATCATGTATATTGTGAGTTCTTGACAAATTAAGACCAAATTTCATACTAATATCTTTCCATGGCCTCACTAGTACAAGTAACATGGTTGATAAAACCCTATATTCTACTTGGTTCTATTTTCCATTAGATATATTCTACAACTTTACACAAACTTCTTAACATCTTATTCCAATTATTGGTGATAATAATGCTCACTAACTAGAGTAATCATCTTATCTTGATCAAAGTGGTCAACCATGTTGGATTAATAATGGAAAGTTAAGTACTGAAAGGGGAGGGGTGAATCAGTACCCCAAAATTTTTTATCATCTTATTCTTATCATTTCTCAAAATATAAAATTTGCATACATCACCATAAAACATAGAAATTGAAACATTAAAAAAACCTCTCATAACACCATGATTTTTGTTCTCAGAGAAACCCTTGGTCAGAGGGGAAAAATGAAGTGGGGATGGTACCCACAATCCTTCACTACTACAATAAAAAGGTTTCTTGGTTAGAGCTACAAATTTAGCTACTTCTGATCGCTTACCCTGTTAATGTTATGATTAACAAGGCAAAAATAACAATTACATGCAAAAATAACCAATATCAGAAAAACATAAACCACACATAAGAGAATAGAAGACACAAATATTTAACATGGTTCACCCAATCCCTGGGCTACATCCACCAATAGTGATTCCAATATTATTATTATCCAGTGATTACACCCTGATTACAATATGTAATCCCTTACAGCTTGATTCCGCCGCAAGTACTAAAACCATACATTATGAAATCCCTAACCCTAAGCCATATTATACAATATTTTTCCGCTTTAGGGTTAGAATGAGTTACAACATGTCAGCCCAAAAAATAGCCAAAAATATGTCGACCCCAAAAAATTTGCCCCTAAACCCCGGCGAGGGTAGGAGGAAAAGTGTATAGTACTTTCCTGATCAGTCACCACAAGCTAACAATCTCCCACTTGGTGACTAATCAGTATCCACACTAAAAAACTTCCCACTTGGAGATTGATCCTGTAGCAATACTGCTACCATATGAGGCTCCCACTAGATTGAACCACCCTGGACTCAGCTGTTCCTTTATTCTGTTCACTCTAGAAGACCAACTGAAACTAAACATGAGTTCAACTTTTCCCTTGTTACTACCTTTGTAAACATATATGCTGGATTATCATCTGTATGAATCTTTTCTAGTGTTAACTTCCCATTATCCAAAACTAACCAAATGAAATGGTACCACAACTGTATGTGTTTTTTCTTTGAGTGCAAAGAAGAATTCTTCACAAGATGAATGGCACTTTGGCTATATGTATGCAGAAAATTATCCATCTGTGGATGTCCCAATTCTTCCATGAAGAATTGAAGCCATATCATCTCCTTGGCTGCCTCTATAGCAGAAACATACTTTGCCTCTGTAGTGGATAAAGCAACCACCTTTTGTAGTCGAGAAATCTAACTCACTGTTGTCCCACCAAAAATAAATACATAGCCTATAGTACTCTGCCTGCTATCTATATCTGCTGCCAAATATGAGTCAACATAGCCTTGTACAGTAGTAGTAGATCCCCCAAAGTGTAAACACTTATTGGATGCACCTCTCAAATATCTTAGAATCCATTTGACTACATTCCAATGCTCAATGCCAGGGTGACTCATATATCGGCTAACGAATCCCAGTGCATGTGCAATATCTAGCCTAGTACATACCATATCATACATTAAGCTCCCTACAGCTGAAGCATAAGGTACCTTAGACATTTTAGCCTCCTCTTCTGATGTCTTAGGACACATATCCTTAGATAATTTCAAATGACCAGGCAAAGGTGTGCTGATAGCTTTGGCATTCTCCATAGAGAAATGTTGCAACACCTTCTCAATATAATTAGCCTGAGATAAATTCAACTTCCTTATTTTCCTATCTCTGCAAATTTTCATACCAAGGATTTGTTTTGCTGCCCCCAAATCCTTCATAGCAAAAGAATGTGCTAACTATTGTTTCAATCCCTTAATGTGATTCATGTTAGACCCAACTACAAGCATATCATCAACATATAAGCATAAAATGAAATGAAGTTGTACACTCCAGGGAGTCTGCACTCCGGTTAAGAAATGAAGTTCATCTCGTGAAATATAAGAGGGTTGAATGCCCCTCATAAGCAAGACATTCTCATGAATCTAGTAAGAGACCATAAACTTGATATTATTTTTGTTCAAGAAACTAAGATGGGGAAAGATAAGGTGGAAAAAATTAGAATTTTTAAAAATAATGGGGTGGTTTTCTTTAGCTCTGAAGGGGATTTGGGAAGGGTTGCTATTTTTTGGAATCAGAATCATGTTAGGGGAACTGTGGTTATGGAAAATCTAAACTGCCTTAGCATTAACTTTGTTCATGTTAAGATGGATTTTGAATGGGTTGCTACTACTATTTATGCCCCCAACTCTAAAGCTGGTAGATCCCAATTCTGGAAAAAAGTTGAAAATCATAGAAAATCCTTCCAGGATCTTCCCTAGTTGATTATTGGTGACTTCAACTATCCTTTGAAAGATAACGAGAAGTTTGGTGGGGTGGATAATCAGAGTCAAATTGATGGTAGAGTGGAGCTTATGGAATTTATCAATAATCAAGCTCTTTTTGATATGGAGCTTCAGGGGGTCAATTACACATGGTCGAATAGAAGGATTGGTTAGGACCTCATCCAAGTGAGGATAGACCATGTGCTGATCACTGGGTGCTGGCTCAAAAGCTTTGGTTGTTCCCTGTCATCCCTTTCAAAGATTGGTTTTGATCACTTCCCAATTTGTTTTAGTGCTGATCCGATTACTGCCAAGGGTGAACCGCCTTTTAGGTTTGAAAAGATGTGGATCGATCATCTGGATATTGATAACAAAGTTAAAGATTGGTGGAATGTCAATATTCAGGGTACCGCTATGTTTAGAGTGGTTAAAAAATTTGTTAGTGTTAAATAGAATGTCAAGTCATGGAGAAAAGATGCTTTTGGTGACATTTTTAAATCTAAAACTTAGTTGAAAAGGGACCTCAACATTATTTAGGATACCATTCAACATTCTAGGATGACTTTGGAGCTCAAGGATAAGGAGGAGAGTATCCTTGCCAAAACTCATAATATTATCTCCAAGGAGGAAGAATATTGGAGACAAAGATCTAGGTGAATTTGGCTTAAAGCAGGGGACAAGAATACTAGTTTCTTTCACATGTCTACCTCCAAACATAGAGCCACTAACAAAATCTCCAAACTTAAAGTGGAGAATGGGGAGGTCACCAATGATAAAGATATTTCATAGGCTATGATTGACTTTTTTTCTTCTTTGTTATCTAAATATGTGAATCTTCATTTGGATAATCAAGATACTCTTCTTGATTCCATTCCTACCATTGTTAATGATACTACCAATAAAGCTCTAACTGCTATCCCTTCTTTGGAAGAAGTCAAGTTTGCTATCTTTTCTTTTGGAGGTGATAAGTCCTTGGATCTGGATAGGTTCCCTATGTTCTTCTTTCAAAAATTCTGGCATATTATTGGTGTGGATATCTGCAATGCTATTAAATAATTATTTGGAGCTAGATCTTTGTTAAAAAAGATTAATTCTACCTTTATCGCTCTAATTCCTAAGAAGCCTGGTGCTAATTTGGTGGATTCCTTTAGACTGATTAGCTTGTGTAACTTTTGTAATACCCCAAAAATGGGCTATAAGTTCATTAATCTCCTATATCAACAATTCGAATGAAATCGACATCAAAGTCCTAATCTAAGGCACATCTAAACATCATCGAATCATAATTGATTATCTTAAATTCTGCATCGGGGAATATTCCTAATCATCATAATTATCTTTGATTTAATGATTATTTGGCGATAAATCCTATTTATACTAAAGTTTAATTAATTGAATATTCTCAATATTTAATTAATTAAGTTTAATTCTGCCACTTAATTATTTAATTGAATTTAATTATATTTATTCCTAATTATTATTATTTAAATTTGACAATAAATCAAAATTCCTATCATTAATTGATTAAATTCTTATTTAATTAATTAAAGCAAGTTGTCATATTTGATGATATTATTTTTGAATAAAATTTTGATTAAATGATTGATTAACCCATAAATCTATTGTTTTATTTCCAAAATCAGTTAAGTTGAGAATAAATCACTTTATTTTAAATTAATTTATAATTAAATCATGCACAATCAGAAAAGCAAGCAACTAGAAATTAACAATCAATTTTAAATTTAAACTCAGCATCTAATGATGAGTTGAAAAAAACAAAACAAAAACTAAAGCTCTATTTTGAGTTAAAGCCTTGCTTTTGCATGATTTTATAAATTAAATATCTTTTATTTCTGATAACTCAAAAATCAACCTGAGTTTATCAAGAGTGATTTATGGCTTGTTCCATGCACCTGTAAAGCCCTCGATTTCTATAAATTAAAGCCCTTTGCTCATCTCAAAGCATCTCATAATTTTGCAAGCTTACTTTGCCAAAGTTGTCTACGAATTGCACAACTATTTTGAAGAATTGGAATTTGGAGAATCAAAGCTTATTGCGAATCAAGGCTATTGTGAGATCACTTTTGTTTTCATATTATTGTTAGATCATTTAGCATATCATAGCATATCAGTTTTTACATATCATAGATTTCATATCATTTTTCATATTATTGCATCTAAAATCCAAAAAAATAGATTAATTGCATTCATATTTCATATCAGTTTTGCATTCAAATCCTTCATTTAGGTGTCATCTAGGTCACTGATCTCGATAACAATCTCAGAACATCAATCTCGCACCTATTAGAAGGCAGTAGATCACTTGGTTGGATTATATTTCAATTTTGCATGATTTTGATTTTTGCTAACCTCTAATGTTTTACTGAAGTGTTGTGTCTATAGATCAGGTACAATTTTCACACACACAACTTTGTGTACACAATTTTATCTAAAGTTATAACCTCTCATTTGCTGGCTATTCTTCCTCAGATTATTTCTCCTTAGCAAAGTGGATTTGTTCCTAGCAGACAAATCCTTGATTCAATTATGAAGGTTCATGAGGTTATTCACTCCACTCAGGTTTCTCTTAACCCTGGATTTCTTTTGAAATTGGTTCTTTTGAAGGCTTATGATCAGGTGGACTGGGACTTGCTGATCAAGGTGTTGAGATCTTTTGGCTTTGGAGACAATTTCCACAAATTGATTTACCAGCTCATTAGTACTTCTACTGCTGCTATTATGGTTAATGGATCCCCCTCTAGATTTTTCAAACCTTCCTATCCTATTTTCTATCATGGCCGAATGTCTAGGGTGTTATCTCCAACATCTAGTCTCCACTGGTTCGTTCAAAGGTCTCTCCCCATCTTCGACCTCTAGACCTTGTTCTCATGAACAATTTGTGGACGACACTATCATCATGGGTTTTTCTTCTATCCAGGAAGCTAAGGCTATTAAAAAAGCTCTTACTACTTATTCCTTAGGTTCTGGCCAGTCCATTAACTGGGATAAGAGCTCTTTATTTTTTTATCAATACTCCTGAGGATAGGTAGTATATAATTGCTAGAATTATTGGGTGTAGAATTGATACTTTTCCTGCTACCTATCTTGGCCTTCCTCTTGGTCTCAAACTTCCGGATTCCTTTTGGGCTGGTATTGTTGACAGATTTAATAGAAAGTTGTCTAGTTAGAAAGGTGCATTACTTAGTCAAGCTGGTAAACTTCAGCTCTTAAACACCTCTTTGTAGAGCCTCCCCATTTATGCTCTTAGTATTTTTAAAATTCCTAGTAAACATGCAGATATTATTGAAAAAATCCAAAGAAATTTCTCATGGTCGAGAGTGGAAGATAAAAAGAGATTGGCTCTAGTGACATGGGACAAGGTTTTCACCCCTAAAAAGTGGGGGGGGGGGGCTAGGCATTCACCCTCTAAGAGTTACCAATATGGTGCTTTTGGCCAAACAGACTTGGAGGATTTTTTGGGAAAAGAGAGAATGTAATGAAATTTTCCATAAAAAGTATTTCTTCTTTTTTTCCATAAAAAGTATTTCTTCTCTTTTTCCCACATCTCTGAATTTTGGAAAATGGATCTAAAAGTGCAAGGCTCTTTCATTTGGAATAGTATCCAGAATGCCAAGGAGGTGACCTTTAAAGGGGCTAAGTGGTATCTTGGCAATGGTAGAAGGATCAGGTTTTGGGATGATTGCTGGCTCAAAGACTATCCCCTTAGCTCTGTCACTTCTTTTCAACCTTTTATTAACCTTTGCAGTCTGAGATTTGGGTCAAGGGTTAGGAACTATGGGATAAATGGTTCATGGATTGACCTCTCCTTAGTGGATGAAGCACTTAAGCCTTTGATGCTAGATCTTATGATCTAGAAGGTTAGGTCATCAAGAGAAGATGAGCTATTTTGGGGTATTCTTCCGTCTGGTATCTTCATTGTGGCCTCTTGTTCTGAGCTCTTACTAAAGCACCTGAATCCTCTCCCCTTCTGGGCTAAGGTGTGGGACAAAAGTTTAATTCCAAAAATAAATTTTTTTTCTGGCTGGTTTTGCTGAATAAAATTCTTACTATAGACAACCTCTAGAAATGTGGTATGATTTTGAGTAATAGATGTTTCCTGTGTAAGAAAGTTGAAGAGTCGGTCTTCCATCTCACCATTGATTGCTACTTTGCTTGGGAAGTTTGGTGTCTTTTGTTACAATGTTGGCAAATTAACTGGTTTTTTCCCAACAATATGGAGAATTTCTGCATGCAGTGGAGAAAAGTGGAGGTCCCCATGGATCAGAAGTTGTGGAATCTTATTTCTCCCCATGTGATATGGAGGTTATGGAGAGAACACAATGATAGAGTCTTTAGGAATATTAAACTCCTTCCTATGGTGATTGTTGAGAAGATTAAGAGAAGTCTCAAGGAAAACTATAGATCATCGACTGGTAGGAAGCTAGACTTTAATGCTAGTGTTTTCAGTGTTGGGCCCAAAAATAAAAACTCAATTCAAAGGGAGAATGCCATTTGGCTCTCACCTCCACTTGGATGGATTAAAATAAACTTTGATGGTGCTGCAAAGGGCAACCCAGGCCCGATGGGTTGTGGTGGTCTCATTCATGATGACATGGCTAATTGCCTTGCTGCTGTGGCTATGCCCATTAGGGTGCAAAGTAACCACATGGTGAAAGCCATGGCCCTTCTTCAAACCCTTAAAATTATTAAGAAAGATATGGCTCAGAATGTTTGGATTGAAGGAGATTCAATGAATATATTAAGGTGCATCAATGAAATGAAAAAACCATCATGGTCCATTAAGGTGATAATCAAGGAAGCCCAGGTAATTATTAGGTCTTTTAAGCATGTCATTATCTCTCATGTTTACTAAGAAGTGAATTGTACTGCTGATGAGATGGCCAACTTTGCAGTTAAAGCTAAGGAATTCATGATCTGGCACAGATGTAGCAATCCCACTATTGATATGAAAGCCAAGCTAGCTTTAGACAGGTCTCAAAGCAAAAGGGTGGATTGGGTGTATCTCAAGAAGTTATGATGATTAGAAACATTTTAGTGAAATAGGGTAATATGATTATGGAAAGTGGTGCCTTTCCCAAGATTACTAATTGCAGACATCAGTTAATCTCTATATATTTCAAAGTTGCCTTTTATTTCAACATTTGGTTTTTCTCTGCTTATGCTACTGTCATTGATAGCTCTGAGATCATGGGTGGTAGGCTTAATTGAAGGGAACCAAAGGATTGTGTGAAATGAAAAAAAATGCCAGAGGTCTTGGAAATTCTCACAAAGGTGGGTCTTACTACCTATATGGAATAGTTGCATGGGACTAAAGACAATGCTAAGAAAATGTTTGCAGAGTCTTGGAAAGATGGGGTGGTCACTATAGCTGGTCTCATTATGAACATAACTGAGGAACTCATTGCTGAGGTGTCCAAGCTTAGCCTCAAGGGCATCAAATTTTATAGTGACAAGAAAATATCACAAAAGGCCATCCGAAACTTCCCCAAAAGAAAGGATGAAGGGAAGAGTTTGGTGAAAGATTCAAGTGGTTGCTATGATATTGTTGTGTTCAAGGAAATCTAGGCGATGGTTATGATGATGATAATGGAATATGTTACCCTAGATGGTATGTTTAAATGCACCCATTCCTACCATTTTATGTTTCTCTATCATTTCAGCCATAAGATTAGGGTGTCTTTGCCTTACTATATCATTCAGTCCCTCCGCCTTAGTATATCCCTACATAGAAAGAAAGAGAAAATACCCATTCTGCATGAAGGGCTTTTTCTTCTCATTGTAGAACATATTAAGAAGACTTCTATCTCTAGCCCTATCACTTCTTTGCCCAAAACCTCTGGATTAGCTAAGAAACATATTAGGGAGATGGTTGTTAAAGAGGAGAGTCCTTCAAGAAAAAATTTAAGAAAGGAAAAGGATGCTGGTATGGAAACTGATACCACTACTGATAGTGCAGATAGTTATGAGGACACAGCTAATTCGATTGAGGAAGATAGTGATGCTTCAACTTCGGTTTCGAATACAGCTTCTAGGGATAATGAAAACATAGAGGAGGAGGCTACTAGTACTATGGAGGTGGGGAATACCTCTGGGATCAAGAATAATAATGAGGATGACAAGAATGAGGAGGATGTTGGCAGTCAACAGGTGCCCATCTTGGTGGAGTATGATAGTTCTGAAGAACATGATGTGCCCATCTCCCCTAAGCTGGAGGTGATCATGGAGGTCTATTTGGATATTTAGAAGGATGCCACTGATGCAGAGAAGATTTCCCTTGATGCGGAGATGACTTCCCCTGGTGCAGAGAAAGTTAATGTCCCTGTCAACTCTCAGAATATTCCCTTTGCTAAAACTATAGATATGCAGGAACAAAATGTTCAACTGCTCAAAGAAGATATGGATGACAAAATTGACCCTCCCTTTGGGGTTCTCTAGACTACAAAGGCAACTTCCACGTATTCATTTCATTTATTGAAAGGGGTATTTTAGGAAATAAAGAATTTGAATTTAAAATGTCGTTCTATTTTTGCTAAGGTTGATTCCCCATAGGAAAGGTTGGAGTCTGGTCCAAATACTGTGGATGACAACATGAACAATGATAGGGACAAGAAGGTGTAGGAAATGAAATTTAGAATGGATATGCTGGAGAATTCCATGAAGAAACATATGCAGGATAATAATCTATTCATGGGTTCTGCCATGGACTATTTTCTGACCATCAAACCAGAGCTGGATGCTGGCTCCCCTAGCAAGAAACCTGAGGAGGATAATGAGGACATGGAAGAGGAGGGCCTGGATAAACATAACAGGTCTGCGAAAAGAAAAAATATCCAAGAAAGAATCTAGGAGCTTTCCAACTTCAATGTTTCCATAAAGAAGATCTCCGAGGTGAAGAAGGAAGTGAATGAAAGATACAAAGAGTTTTCTTAACGCCCTGGGTTCCTGGTGCTGGCTTTTTTTGGTTCTCCCTAGTAGTTGTTTTTTGCTGGTGTTTGGTTTTTTTGTTTCCTCTACTGGTTTTGGTTCTGGTGGACTGGGTCCCAATCCTATTTCTCTTTAGTATGCTTAAATGTTAAAACTTTTATTCTCTAACTTGTATGGGGTTTTGGGTCCCCTTTAAAACCTATTTTTTCCTGCAATCAAAAACATATAAGCATAAAATAATGTAGCTATCATCATCCAACCTCTTAAAGTAAACACAATGGTTAGAATGACATTGAGTATATCCATGCTCATTCATAACAGTGTCAAATTTAATATACCATTGCTGAGGTGCTTGCTTCAAGCCATATAAACTTTTCTGCAATTTGCACACCAAATTCTCCTTACCCTTGACCTCAAATCCTTGTGGCTGAACCATATATATTTCTTCATGCAAATCACCATGAAGAAAAGTTGTTTTAAGATCAAGCTACTCTAAATGCAAATCTTTAGTAGCCACAATACTTAAAACAGTACGAATAGAAGTCATTTTAACAACTGGAGAAAGTATCTCATCAAAATCAATTCCCTTTTTCTATGAAAATCCTTTTACAACTAACCTAGCTTTAAATCTTTTCTTACCTCCATCCTCTTCTTTTAGCCTGTAAACCCATTTGTTTTGTAAAGCCCGTTTACCTATAGGTAACTTGCATAAATCCCAAGTTTGATTTTTCAGCAAGGAATCCATTTCCTCTATCATTGCAGACTCCCACTGAATCTTTGTATCCACCTGCACAGCTTCATTATAACATGCAGGTTCACCAACATCTATTAACAAAATAGAATACAAAGAGGGAGAGAATATTTCTGGAGGTCTACTTAGCCTTGTTGACCATCTAACATTGATTGGGCTGTGTGGTATTTGTTGTTGCTATTGTTGCGAAGCATAAGGAACTACTGAAACATCATCTTTAGGAGTATCATCTAGTACTACATAATCATTTTCTTTCTTCTCATGCTACTGCAACAGATCTTTGTACAACACTTTCTCATTGAATATGACATTCCTACTTCTTACAATTTTATGATTTTCAAAATCTCAAAGCCTATAACCAAATTCATCAATGTCATATCCAAAAAATACACATTTCTTTGACTTAGCTTCTAGCTTGGTTCTATTTTCAGAATCATATGTGCAAAAGCTTCACAACCGAAGGTTTTGAGAAAAGAATAACTCACCTTCTTACCACTCCATGCTTCCTCTAGAATACCATAGTCCAAAGGAGTAGAGGGGCCTTTGTTGATTAAATAAACAACAGTGTTTATAGCCTCTACCCACATGTTTAAGGGAAGCCTAGCATGCAACCTCATACTCCTTGCACGCTCCATTATTGTTCTGTTCATGCGTTCAGCCACTCCATTTTCTTGTGGAGTCTTTGGTATAGTTTTATGCCTACGAATACCATTAGAGGAACAATAATCTTCAAATTATGTGCTACAATACTCACCACAATTATTAGATCTGAGACATTTTAACCTTTTACCAGTCTCATTCTCAACCGAGCATTTCCATTTCTTAAAATTTTTAAATACATCAGATTTCTATCTAAGGAAATAAATCCATACTTTTCTTGTTGCATCATCTATAAATGTAACATAATATAGGGAGCTACCAAGGGAAGATACCTGAGCTAGTTCCCATACATCTATATGCACAAGCTCTAATCTCTCATTTTTCTTTTCCTTCCACCTCTTTACAAAACTAACTCTCTTTTATTTTCCATAAACACAACTTTCATAGAAATCCATATTGACACATTTTAGACTAGGTAAAATTTTCTTTGAATGAAGTAATTTCATACCTTTTTCACTCATGTGACCAAGTCTTTTGTGCCAGAATGATGTGTTAGAATCTACAACAATGGTTTGATGTTCTTCCTGGTCAACTGCATCCACTATTCCTAAACATTCATTATCTTCTGAAATAATTAAAGTAGAAGGAATAGTATGACTTGTACAAAGATATAAGGTGCCTACTTTCACACCTTTTTCTACTACTAAGGAACCTTTTGAAACCTTCCAATTTCTATCATTAAAAGTAATTGTGCAACCCTCATCACCCAGTTGCCTTGCTGAAATTAAATTCCTACTCAGCCTTGGAACATGTCTTACCTCTTGTAGTAGCCAACGATTCCCATTTTGCAACTTAATCTTATTTTTTCCCTTTCCAACTATCTGATAGGGTTCATTATCGCCCAAATAAACTTGCCCAAAATCCCCTTGGACATAATCAAGAAAGTAACCTCTATGGGGTGTAGCATGAAATGAAGCCCCAGAATCTAAAACCCATGAATCATCAATACTTTCTAAAGAAAGAAGCAAGGCATCCTCTTTGGGTTTATTACTTACCACATTTGCCTCCTTGTTACCTTCTTGTTTGTCTCCTTCTTTATTCTTTTGAGACTAGAAATCTTTCTTCTTATGACTTGGTTTTCCATAGTACCAGCAATCATTTGGCCCTTTGGATTCAGACCTCTTTCCCTTTGATTTTCCTCTTGATTTCCCATGATTTCCAGAGTTGTTTCCTCTCTCATTGGTTCTACCTCAGCTTTGTGCATTTAAGACACTACTTGATGTGGATCCACCTAAGCTTTTCCTACAAATTTCCTCACTCAGAATAACACCAATAACATCATCAAATTTTAGGGTATTAGAACTAGAAACAAAGTTACTAACAACCATTACCAAGCCACTCCAAATTTCAGGCAAAGAACACAAAATCAAGAGAGCTCTGAATTCTTCATAAAAAATAACATTGACATAAGGCAACTGACCCACCTTCCACCATTTTCATATTAAACAAATGCTTCATGAGAAATACCTTATTTGAAGCAGAGGGATTTTCATACAACTTTGCTAGGGTTTTCATCAAATCTTTAGTCATCCTTGCTTGTGTAATATTGAATGCCATCGATTGTGCCAGGCATAATTGAATACTACCAAGAGCCTTTCTATCAAGAATTGTCCAGTCCTCATCAGAAATGCTTGCCGATTTCTTGGTTTTTCCTTCCAATGACAGCCATAGATCCTTCTGATAGAGATAGTCCTCCATTTGCATTTTCCATAATTGAAAGTTCTGGCCATTAAACTTGTCAACCTTCATCCTACCCTCATCTTCCATTGATCCCACTCAATCATGAGACTCCCACTAAACTGTGAGATATTCTTGCAGAGGATAACTAAAAATAACCTCGCTCTGATACCACTTGTTAGGATTAACAAGGCAAAAATAACAATTACATGCAAAAATAACCAATATTAGAAAAACATAAACCACATAGAAGAGAAAAGAAGACACAAAGATTTAACGTGGTTCACCCAATCCCTGGGCTACGTCCACCAACAATGAGTCCAATATTATTATTATCCAGTGATTACAATATGTAATCCATTACAGCTTGATTCTGCCTCAAGTACTAAAACCATACATTATGAAATCCCTAACCGTAAGCCATATTATATAATATTTTTCCGCTTTAGGGCTAGAATGAGTTACAACATGTTGGCCCAAAAAATAGCCAAAAATATGTCAGCCCCAAAAAAATTCTCCCTCGAACCCTGGTGAGGGTAGGAGGAAAAGTGTACAGTACTTTCCTGATCAGTCACCACAAGCTAACAGTTAAGAGTATTTACCTTGTTAGGAGTAAAAAATACTTATGCAGTCTACCTTGCTAAAGGATTTTTACAATCTCTAATCTAAGAGATGTATCTTGTTAAAGGATTTACAAATTAAGACCTGTTAGGACCTACCTGGTAAAGGGATTTTACAATTTTGATTACAATATAAACTAGTACTAAAAATGTCTATAGTAATGCATCAAAAAATGCTTGTCAGACTTAATACACTCAATATCATTTTACCTAATTCTGTGTTTCAATCAAAATTCAACTTCTATACTTGGTAGCCTTAGATATGAATCACAATCATAGTTTTTTCTCTGATTGTTCTGATACTTGGTAGCTTCTCTTCACTTCATCACCTTCACATTATTCACTGACTGATCATCACCCACTCTCTGTACTCTCTCATTCTGATCTTCATACATTGATCCTTATATACTTGATCTAGAAGACATGGAAATGTTCTAGATTCTTCTCCTTAAATGGTGATCACATTGGTTCCATTTCCAATGTATATATTCCACTTAATTTTCATTGGTGGATCTTACCTTGTAATCATGCACAATCATCTTTGTTTACATCTCCAATGTTTTAACAAACAATCTTCTTGAAATATGTAAAACATTTTATGTTCAGTGTCCAGATTCAATGTATATATTATAATTTATTATGTCGGCATGTGTTACTCAATAACACATTTTATTCTTACTCAGTAACATGTGTACTCTTAAATCAGTAACTATCTTGCACTTCTCAGTGGCTAACTTTCTTTGCTTAGTGCTTGAATCTCATTTGCCTTTACCAAAACTATCTCTACTTTTACCGACTGACTTGTTTGTTTTACCGACTGAGTTCTATGAATCCTTCTTCATTCACCAAAAAATTTTGACAATCAATATGAATTTAACAAAACTAATGACAAAAAAATAACTCTTTAGGAGTATCAATCTCCCCCTTTGGCATTAGTTTGGCATCTTTGTTAAAAAATTCAAAGTCATAAAAAATTTGTCCTTAACTAAATTTTGACCATGTATAAACTCTTGGTATACCTTATAAATCCATAACTCTTATAAATCTTATAACTCCCCCTGTGACAATACTTCCTATATACATATCTCCTTATGACTGATATTACATCCCCATTATATACATATATCTATTTATCCCCCTTTTTTGAGAAATATGCCAAAAACAAAATTACTTACTTGGATTCGGTGGTGGAATCTTATAAAAAAATGTATTGATATCTCTTCTTGGAATCTTCCAAGGATGTCTCCCATGATTCCTTTAGTGTTTTCAACACCACAATTTGATCATCAATGTCAGTCGCTAATCCAATCATCCTATCCATAGCACCGATGTCAGGGGTATTTACTATTTCCTTGGCTTTGTGAATATGCTTCTGTAGTGATTCAATTTGGGGAATTAAAATTGCTTTCATCTCTAAAAGTTCCATTTTGATCTTATTCTCTTCTTTTCTTAATTCATGTTGCATTCCCATTAAATGTTTCAGCCTTTGATAATAAACTTGAAGTGTTCTAGGCTCGGTTGTGACCTTCATTAGCTGCTCAGTCAACTCTTTTTCAATAGACTTGTCCTTATTTTTAATATCCTCAATAAAATTTAAAATTAAACAAATATTTTGAAATAATGAAAGAATATTTTTCAACTCATTCTCCAATACTGCAATCAATTCTAAAAGAGATACCTTATCCTATGCAATAGATTGAAGTAAATCTTCAAGTATTTTGTTCTCCATGTTTTTCCTATGCACTTACATTAGATACTCAGTGGTCTCTGTACCAAGTTTTTAAACTTATTTCACTAGTTCTTCCATTTGATTTAGTAGGCTTCCCTTATCATTTATAGTAGCATCAGGAACAATCTCCTGCAATATATCTTTAACACTCTCTAGGACATCTATCTTTTATTTCTTTGGTAGAATTTTTTCTTGAGTTACTTTCATTTTAGGTAGGTCTCTGAATTCAGATAGTTCTTTAGGGGTCAGTGAGGAGATATCTACCTTTGGTATAATGATCAGTTGGATTAAGTCAATTTTTTCTTTCTCATGCTTCCTTTTCTTTGACTTTTTCTTCTTAATTTGTATACTTTCTCCAATAGAAAACTTTGGGGAATGGGATGCCTTCATTGCATCAGATGTAGTAGCTATAGTAGTATCTTCAATTCTTTCTTCTCTTTCTTCTTCTTGATTTTCTAAATTTGAGCCAAGAAAAGTAAATGATGCATTGGATAATTAAGATTGGGCTATGAAAGAAGAGATAGATCAAATTGAAAAGAACACATGGACTTTGGTACGGAGATCTAAAGATAAAAATGTTATTTGTACTAAGTGGATTTTTAGAAACAAACTGAATGAGCATGGAAATGTAATTTGAAACAAAGAAAGATTAGTTTGCAAGGGGTATGCACAAGAAGAAGGTATTGAGTATGGTGATACTTTTGCACCCGTTGCTAGATTAGGAGGAGTTAGAATTCTACTAGCATACACAACTTATAAAAGATTTAAAGTTTATCAAATAGATGTTAAGTTTGCATTTCTTAATAGTATTCTTGAAGAAGAAGTTTATGCTGAACAACCCAAAGGATTCGTTGAGGCTACTAATAAGGACATGGTTTTCAAACTTTAGAAGGCATTATATGGTTTGAAATAAGTACCCTGAGCATGGTATGAAAAGATTTTGATTGCTAAAATATTTGTTTATTATATTATTTTTGGAGGAAATAACACATTATGTAAATATTTGATGAGGAGATGAGAAAGGAATTTGAGATGCCCATGATTGGAGAGATAAAATTCTTTATTGGACTATAGATTCAACAAGTCAAAGATGGGATCTACATCACATAGTAAAAGTACATCAAGGAGATCCTAAAGACATTTGGTATGGAAGATTCAAAACCAGTTGCAACATTGATGGCTACTGGTTGTAAATTAACAAAGGAAGATGAGACAAAAGAAGTTAATGAAACACTCTACCGATCCATGATTGGTAAGTTATAGTATGTTGTACATGGAAGACTTGATTTTCTCATGTGGTAGGTATTGTTGCAAGATTTTCTGTCGATCCAAAGGAAACACACATGTCTACAGTCAAAATAATATTGAGATATCTGAAAGGAACTGAAGATTTTGGTCTACTATACTATTGGATACAATTGTTTGAAGGACATTTTTGGATTAGCTATGTGTTGTCTTTGATGTCACACAAATGTCATATCAATTATTGTTCTCAGTATCTACCGAGTTCAGTCAGTCAGCTAAGCGGTTCTCATTATCTACCGAGTTCATTTGGTCAGCTAAGTGGTTCTCAGTATCTACCGAGCTCAGTCGGTCAGATAGCGATCTTGAAGTTATTGAAGCATTACTTGCAAAGAAGTATTCAAGAAGCAGAGGAAAATACAAAGGTAAAACTCCCTTAATCTATTTTTCATGTGAAGAAATTGGTCATATTGCAGCTAGGTGCCCAAAAAAAAAAGCAAAGATGAGAAGAAAAATTACAAGTACAATGGCAAGAAAAATTTCAAATCATTCAAGGATAAAGGTAAGAAAACATGTTTTTTAGCTAAAGATTCGGATGATAGTGAAGAAGAAATTGTTTTCATTGTTGTAAAAGATAAATCTGATAATGATGAAGATGAGATGACACTTATCTCTCATATAAGCAAGAATGATACATGGATTATAGACAGTGGATGTTCACATCATATGACTGGTGACAGGACCAAGTTTAAACACTTTGAAAACTTTGATGGTGGTAATGTAAGGTTTGGAAACAATGAACCCTGTTGTATAAAAGGAAAGGGATGAATTTCATTAACCAAAGAACTTATATGTGGTAATGCATATTGGGTCAAAGGACTAAAGCATAATCTTCTAAGTGTAGCACAGCTAATCAACATTGGATTCAAGGTTGAATTCATGAATGGAAAAGCAAGACTACTGGATGACAAAGGAAAACTGATAGGATCAGGCAAACAAACCAAAGGTAACCTGTTTTATCTTGATCTTGGTGATTACTCATGTTTTATTGCTCAAATTGAAGAAAGTTGGTTATGACACAAAAGGTTATGTCATGTAAATTTTGACAACATGATGAAAATAAGCAAATTCAAGAAAGTAAGAGGTATTCCTACTTTGAAGAAACCTGATGTTGGTTTATGCAAGAATTGTCAAATTGGTAAAATGGGAAAGTCTAGTTTCAAAAGTAAAAACTATCAGTCTGAAGATATTTTGGAAATTGTGCATACTGATTTATGTGGACCTATTGGAATTGAGAGCTATACTAGAGAAAAATTCTTTATTCTCTTTGTTGATGATTATTCTAGAATGATGACTGTTATGTATTTAAGAGAAAAGTCTGAAGCATTTGAGAAGTTCAAATGGTATTTAGCAAGAGTAGAAAAGGAAATAGGAAAAAGAATAAAATGCTTGAGATCAGACAGAGGTGGTGAATTCATCTCCCATGAATTCAATAATTTTTGCATTGAAAGAGGAATCAAAAGATAAGTATCAGCCCCGAGAACTCCTAAGTAGAATGGGATAGCCGAAAGAAGGAACAGATCTATCATGGACTGTGCAAGGACTCTAATGATTGAAAAGAACATTGCTATGAAATACTAGAAGGAAGCTATCAGCATTGCATTTCATACCTTGAACCGAGTATAGCTGAGAAAAGACACATTCAAGACTCCATATGAGCTATGGTATGGCTACAAACCAAATGTAAGTTACCTAAAAGTATTTGGTAGTAAATGTTACATCTTAAAAGAATCTAGAAAAGGAAAATTTGATGTAAAAAGTGATGAAGGAATATTTTTGGGATATTCTTGCAAAAGTAAGACATATAGATGTCTAAATTAGTCTACTCACAAAATCATAGAAAGTGCACATGTGAGAATTGATGAGTTTGTAGAAAAGATTGAAGAAGAAAGCAAAAAGGAACCAGAAGACTACATAAAATTTGTTTACATCGAACCTGATACACTACCAGACACATGTAAGGAGACTACATCTACCGATCCCAGTACAGTAATCGAGTCACAAGAAGAAGTTTAGACTGAGTCACAAAGTACCGAGTCTCAATCTGAAGCTACCGAGCAAGTATCTACCGAGCCTGAGCAATCTAAACCTGAAGATGAAGAAGATGACAATGTAACTCATTCAGGAAGCAAGGAACCTGTATTAGCCAAGTACATCAAAAAGCATCATAAACCAGATCAAATTATTGGAAACAAATCAGATGGTACTATGACAAGAAGTAAACTAAAAGGTACATGTTTATTTGCTGATTTTGAACCTAAAAATGTCAAAGATGCATTAGAAAATGAAAGTTGGATTGAGGCTATGAATGAAGAAATAGAGAAAATAGAGAAAAATAAGACATGGACTCTTGTACCTAGGCCTAAAGATAAAAATGTAATTGGAACAAAATGGATATTCAGAAATAAGTTGAATGAAGATGGTCAAGTATCAAGAAACAAAGCAAGATTGGTATGTAAAGGATATTCTCAAGAAGAAGGAATAGATTATGGAGAGACTTTTGCTCCTATTGCAAGATTAGAAGGTGTGAGGACTTTACTTGCATATGCAACACATAAAAGATTTAAGGTATATCAGATGGATATCAAATCTACTTTTCTCAATGGTATTCTTGAGGAAGAGGTCTACATTGAACAACCTGAAGGTTTTATTGATCCAGACAAAAGGGATATGGTCTACAAATTACACAAAGCATTATATGGTCTGAAACAAGCTCCTAGAGCATGGTATGAAAGATTACATAACTATCTTACTCAGATTAATTTCAAAAGGGCTAATGACAACAACAATTTATACATCAAAGAAGGATCAGATAACAAAATTGTTTTGGCAGAAATATTTGTGGATGATACTGTGTTTATAGGAAATGATGATTAGTGCAAAGAATTTTCAGAGCTTATGAACAAAGAATTTCAAATGTCTATGTTTGGTCAGATAAAATTCTTTTTTGGACTTCAGATTCAGCAGAACAAAAATGGTATCTACATTACTCAGTCTAAATATATCAGGGAAATACTTAAGAAATTTGGTATGGAAGATTCAAAACTAGTTGGTACACCCATGTGTACTGGACTGAAGCTTACCAAAGATGATGATTCAAAAGAAGTAGATCAGACCTTATATAGATCAATGATTGGAAAATTACAGTATGTAGTACACACAAGGCTTGATATTGCCTTAGCAGTTGGAATAGTGGCAAGATTCTCAGCTAAACCCAGAGAAAATCACATGATGACAATCAAAAGAATCTTGAGGTATTTAAGGGGAACTGAAGATTATGGCTTGTTGTATAAATTTGGAGGAAATTTGGATTTAAAAGTGTTTACTGATGCTGATTGGGCTGGAAACATTGATGACAGAAAGAGTACAAGTGGTGGAGCATTCTTTCTTGGCAAGAGGTTAGTATCTTGGACTAGTAAAAAGAAAAACTGCACATCCCAATCCACAACAGAAGCAGAATATGTTGCTGCAGTATTAAACTGCTCTAATATTATATGGTTTAAATAGCTTTTGGAAGGCATGAAGGTTGAGATCAAAGAACCAGTTGTTATGTTTTGTGATAATACAAGTGCAATAAATATTTCAAAGAATCCAGTAATGCATTCCAAAACCAAGCACATTGCATTTAAATATCACTTTGTCAGAGAATTGGTGCAGG
Source organism: Chamaecyparis obtusa (assembly GCA_027943335.1). NCBI lineage: Eukaryota > Viridiplantae > Streptophyta > Pinopsida > Cupressales > Cupressaceae > Chamaecyparis > Chamaecyparis obtusa. The sequence continues at coordinate 509,362 of BSBK01000770.1, read as the reverse complement.
AAAAGGAAATCAGATTGGAATATATTCATACAAAAGAACAAATTGTAGATATCTTCACCAAGCCACTACCTAAGGATGCATTCTTGTATCTAAGAGGCAAGTTAGGGGTCACTCCCCTGTCTGAGGTTCACTAAATAAAGTTTTAGTGATGCATCAACCAGAACATGTTGAAGATCAATCAGTTGATGTAGCATAGTTAGGGAATCATTGCATATGAATCAGTACATAAGGTACATTGATATTTACCGAAATTGTGTAAGTTGTCTTTGGCATGTGTTGTCAAAGAGGGAGAGTTTGCTGTCATTTTAAGAAATTTCTAAGAAGAATAATTTGAGAAGTTAAGAGGGAGAGTTCTCAGTTAGAGAAAGAATTTTGAAGATGATGGGAATCAGAATGAAGCTAAGGATATGTTTCTTACTCTTGGTTTCTCTATGAAATTTCATTGTGCTATGACATGTTGTGTTGCCATCAATTCCAAAGAGGGAGATTGTTGGATACAATTGTCTGAAGAACATTGTTGGATTAACTATGTGTTGTCTTTAATGTCACACAAATGTCATATCAATTATCATTCTCAGTATCTACCGAGTTCAGTCGATCAGCTAAGTGGTTCTCAGTATCTACCGAGTTCAGTCGGTCAGCTAAGTAGTTCTCAGTATCTACCGAGCTCAGTCAGTCAGCTAGGTAGTTTTTAGTGTCTATCGAGTTCTCTTGGGTGACTAAAGGAAACTTAACAGGGTAACAGTGTTAACCGAGCCTCCTCAGTTATCAAAGGAAAATTAGTGGTTACCGAGCTCTCTCGGTCTCCAAAGGATGTTGCAGAATTCGCTGTGGTTACCGAGTTCTCTCAGTCACCAAAGGAAATCTTTTTAGGATTAATGTTTATTGAGAAAGGTTGGCCCTTTCAAAGAATTTTGTTATTATAGTTTGTTTATCCCAGTCGACTGTTATAATAATTATTAGTGCCGACTTGACAATCTAAATGATTATGAAATGACATATATATATAGAAGGTCAAATGGTGAATAAAAGAGATACAGCATGCAAAAATCATTTTGAAGAAAGGTGTGTGTGAACTTTGAAGGATGGTCAGATATCCTTGAGGAGCAGCAAAGATTTAATTGATCAGTAAGGATCTAGTGAAATAGAATAGAGATCTATATTCAGCAATTTAGTTGCAGGTCATTTCATTGTTACTCTCTAGCAATTGTAGCAGTGATATCAAAATCTCTTAACCGAGTTGGTTTAACAACCATTTTTTAAATCCTCTAACAAGGTAACAGTTCTATTGAATTGTTTCAAGACCTCTTACAAGGCCACTCCTAGCAGGGTGATTAAATCCTCTAACAAGGTCACACCTAACAGTGTGTTTTGTAACCTTTTACTGGGTTGGCTTTTAACCGGGGATCACTTCAGAAGAGTGAAAAATAGTAACTAGTTACATTGGTGGTTTTTCCCATATTGGGTTTCCATGGTAAATCTGGTGTCTCTTGTGTTCATGTTATTTTATTTATTCATGTAAGTTAATCAGTGATGAATGCTTAAGAACAGTTTAATTATTACACACTTCAAGGATCAAGTTTTCAGCATTTCTCTGTATATTTACCGAGTGGCACAGTAAATAATTTGTTAAGATATTTAAGGGATCAGTGGTAATATTTTTGTGGTTAACTGATTCACCCCCCCCCCCCCCCCCTCTCAGTTACTGCATCTATATTTCCAACATATACAAGAAGGGAGAAGATTTTGATCTAAAAGTGTACACTAATGTTGATTGGGCTGGAAACATTAATGATATGAAAAGTACAAGTGGATGAGATTTATTTTTGGGAGAAAGATTAGTGACATGACCGAGTAAGAAACATAGTTGTATATCACAATCTACTATCGAAGTTGAATATGTAGCAACATCTATGAATTGTGTAGACATTGTATAGATCAAAAAACTACTTGAAGGTATGAAAGAGGAGATTATCGATCTCGTTACTATTTACCGTGATAATACAAGTTCTATCAACATATCAAAGAATCTGGTAATGCATTCCAAGATCAAGCACATTTCTATCAAGTATCACTACTTGAGAGAACAAGTTCAAGATAACCATGTGATATTGGAGTATGTGAATTCAAAGGAGGAGATATAAGATATATTTACCAAGCCACTACTGAAGGATGCTTTTGAGTATGTCAAAGTTAAATTAAAGGTTCTTCCCCTATCTTATATTCACTAGAGAATGATGAGTACTGCATCAATTCAATGATTCATTATAATATCTATTTTTTGAGTTGATGCTAGTGTTCACTCTTTAGGTGATGCTTGAAGTTGTGAAAAATGGTTATGTATGCGAAGAGATATCAGTACATGCTAGGTATGATCCACTGCCTGAACAAATTTTCAAGAGTATGTATCTTTAGCATTGTTGTCAAAGAGTGAGAATACACTATTGATGACTACAGAGATAGAGGGAGGATAAGAAATTGATTACAGAGGGAGAAGAAGCAAATAAAGAAAGAAGATAAAGTTTAGAGGGCAAAAAGGGAAAAACACTATGACTCAGAAGACTGAAAATCAGAGAGCTATAATTAACAAGTGTTGTCATCATCAATTGACAGTAAGTGTTGCCATCAGTTCCAAAGAGGGATATCGTTAACTAATGGTGATGATGATGAAGACCAACTAAGATTAGAGGTATACAAGATTGTAGAAGGATTAGATCAGTTATTATTTTTTCATTGATGTCAAGTAATGGATTTTTGGTTTATATTGAGTTTCCATATCATTCGGAGTATGATATTGTAGATACCTAAATTTGCTTACATAATTTAGTAATCATATTTAGTCTTTTCCTAGGACATCTTATTAATTAAATATTATTTATTTAATTAATTTATGTCAGCCCCTAGTTAATTTCATAAATCCCCCTTTCCTCCCACTTGGAATTAAATAAAATATTTAATTCTAAATCCCCCCTATTAGCTAATAATCCATGCTTAGCTAATAAATCCTCCACTCATTCTCTCTCCTCGATCAAATCTCCCTAATCCTCCACTTACCAAGCCTAATCACCTCCTAAGCATGTGCACAATCATAATCCAAGATTAAAGAATGCTAATCCACCCCAAAGTCAACCCCTTATGACATCACCTCCACATCTTCCAATGAGAAATCAAAATCCTCTTACACCTCTTACACACTTATCCCCTCTCACACCTTCCAAAGGTGCCTCTCCTCTCACCCTTCACCATTGTGACACTTGTCACAATGCTATGCATTTGAGAAAGAACAATCCATGTGCTCTCCCTTGGATGCATCTCCACCATTGCTCACTCTTCTTTTGCCCCTTAATCCTGACCGTTCGTTTCACTCATCTTTCTATAAAAGAGAAGCTCTCCTCCTTCATTTTCATCCACCATTGAAGCAAAGTTATTATGCCCATTTCTCCATTGAAGCTTGAGCATAGCATTTGAGCACACATTCCATCCTTGGACAAATCTTCTACATTTTGGAGGTTTGCTTAAGGGTTTTTTATATTGCTTTTGAGTTTGTTTGCTTCCATTTTGTAGGTCTAATCATAGGTGTTTATCTCATTTGTCTTGTTGAATGTTTAGTTTACTTTTCATTATTTAACACTACATTTTAGGTATTACATTTTGGCACACCCGGTGGGACCCACTTCTAGGGTCATTCTTGTTCATCTTTTCATCATTTTCTTGCAGAAACTAACCGAAATACTAAAATTTTTTGTTGTTTGAGTGCTTTGCAAGGGTTTTTTGAGTGTTTTGTAGGTTCAAGGCTGAAAAGGAGGCAGTTGCACAGACATTTCCATTTTTGGATTTTACACAACAAACACCTCCGAAAAATTCACAATTTTGCGGGAACGACTGTACAGATGTGGGAACGCAGATTCCTTCACGGGAACGCTTGTACGGCTTGCGGGAATGCATTCCTACCATGATATTTTTTGACTTTTCATCTTTTTTTGCTCTCTTTTCTCCTTCACCAGTGACTGACTATACTTTTTTTGTGGGATCGCATTCCCGCAACACGGGATTACGCGTTGACCAGGCGGGATTGCCTGTGTATGTTTTTGTAAGCCATAAGGCATTCATTGTTGTTTTTTTTGTAATTTTCACCTTCATTCCCGGAACGCAGGATCATGGTTTGACTATTGCAGGATTGTGGGTGTACCTTCTACAAGCCGTACGACTTCATTATTTTTTTTAAGTTTTCTACCTTCATTCCCGCAATGTGGGATCAACAGTTGACTTGTGAGAATGAGGTTTGACTTGTGGGAACGCGGCCAGAGGTATTATTTCTGTGTTTTGCTTTCTTTTTGCCATTTTTGGTTTCTCTGTCAGTCTTGCGGGAACACCAGTATGGCTCTGCGGGAACGTTGTTTTTCTGCTACAGGATTGTAGGTTTTTGCAGGAACATGGGTTAAAATTTTAAAACAAAATTAACTCACTTTATTTTGGTGCATTAAAAAAAGAACAGTGTATGCCAAACAAAACCTCACATTTTTGATTTGGGTTTAAAATGAACAAAGGTTAAAATTAAATAAGGCAAACATCACACTTCTTTTTGGTGCTTAAAATCAACTTACTCAATCTTGAGTGCTTAAGGGACAAAGAATCAATGTGATGAACACTTCTTTTGGTACTTAAAAATCAATCAAACACTATCTTGAATGCTAAAGGGAGTAAAACTTTTCTTGTTTTTGCAAATCAAAATCTCTACTTTTTTTAAGCATTGTCATTTACATTTCAAAACAAAGAACCTTGCATGCTAAACACGAGTGTTTGATGTTCTAGAATAAAAAACACTTAGTCTTAATAGGTTCAATTTGGAATGAACACTTCTTGGCATGTTTGAAGGAGTGTTTTTAACACTTTGTTAGAGCTTTTCAATTTTTGTACAAACCTTGTTAAAGTAAGCGACGTGGAAGCAATCCGCTTGTATCCATATCCTCTCCCCTTGCCTTTGTAGATCTTGGGTGAAGAGAAAGATCAAGTTTGATTGACAACACTTCTAGTGAGGCCTGTCTAGAGAGAAGTGCTTCCTCTTTAGAGAATGACCTCAAACCGGTAATACCCCAGCCGGTATATAAACAAGGTGCTAAGAAAACTCTCACCTTATCCTCGCAAGCTCAGGTGACGCATGTTGATGGTAGCCCAAGGAAGGTGAATATCCCTATGATTTCAACATGGTCAACTAGGCTCTTAAGTGAGTCATGCATGTACAAACTGATTGGGGGGATGCCACAGATCTTACTAGAAGCCATTAATCAGAAGCCTACCCGATCTAGTCCCGAAGGTATCATAATCTTTGTGCAAGGATTGACCCAAGTGGTTTCCCAAGTCACCTAAAGATTACTTACCATATGTATTCCTCTTTTGGGATATCAAGCTATGGGCAAAGGTTGTGATACTAGCCTGTCTTGTAGGTAGAAAGTGCTTGTATGTGTTCTCGAAAGTGACTTGACCTAGTAAAAACATCTGTTGACCATACACAATTATCAAAATTAAAAAGTTCTTTTGCCAAAAGAGATCATCTACCTGTATCCTCCAAGATTTCTTTGTCTCTGGTGAGGACTATTTGTCAAGACATTATCCTGAAAGTGAATTCAAGTTTGTTCAGAACCAAGCCAAGGTATACTTATTGTAGTCACTTCCTAGCTTGACCGAATCCTATGAATAGTTACTTTTTTTGACCTATGACCTAGACTGTGAAGCATAAGAAAGCTAAGTTACCCATCCCATGTGCATATTGAGAAAATAAAGTTACAGATAGAAAGCTCAAAGATTGTCAACATATTGTCACTGCAGCCCATGAAGAAGAAAAGTACCAAACTTGATTGGATAACATACAATACAACGCAAGGGTTAAACTTTCAAAACTGTGAAAATTGTCATAGCATCCCCCATCGTAGGTGATCCAATAGGTGCATTTCTGTCATCCCCTTTTGAAGCACCATTTAGCATCATTATCCCAAGTCATTATCCTAGATCCATATCATATCCAACAACTCGCCTTGAGTTGTCCTATCCTTGTTTACACAAATCAAAATCTTGAAGCTTCACCCATTCGACTAAGCATTGTCTAGGGTAGCTAGTACTTGCTATTGTGGACCTCATCATCTCGGTCCAGAGATTGGTCCACACTAGTAAGGATCCCACCATCCAAAGATCATAAGTCTATCTAAGGATGAAATCCATGCATTTTGATCCCCCCATCAGGAAAGGTAACCCATCTCAATCCTCTTCCCAATAGCGTATCACTAAGAATCCTACATTTAGATCATGACCTAGTTCATCTCAAAAATCCAAATCCCCATCCTTAGCATCATTCCACTACATCTGCATTTTACCTCATCTTAGGATGTTGCACTTTCATGCCTGCTATGACACAATCAAAGAAAAGGAAAGGGATGGATTCCAACCAGGCCACTACTTCGGCTGATCCAAATGATTCCACAGGTGAAATGGTGATGTATGACCCTTTGACGATGATAGTTTAGAACATATGGGAAGGTCCTAGTGAGACACCTACTACTAACTCCATGGAGGCTTTCATGTGCCTCCCAGGACATGTGCAAATGGTAATTGCAATCATCACACAAAATCATCTGGCTATATTGGCAAACTATGCACAAGAGGGTATTGCCATTCCACCTTAGTTACGCTCTTTTGACCCCACAAACCCCTTCCATGTTCCCGCCAATAGTAATTCATTTGTCATCTAGCAAGTCCATGATCCAACCATGCAAATATCCCATATGGCCTCACCTATCCTACATCTCCTACAACCTCATATGGAAATCCCTGTAAGCACACCACTTTCCATCATGGGACCACCACCCCCTGCCTCTTCGTAGATAGTCACTCAAGCACCAACATTCACCCAAGCCTCTACACAAGAAACACCACCTCTTGCTACATCAACACCTCTTTCACAAGGAGTCTCACAAACCACTCCATGTATATCCACTCCACAATCTCACTCCACGCAAGCGCCTCTCACCTTTATAGCTGGCACATAGACCCAACAAGCCACCTTTACAACAAGAATGCCACATATGCCATCCCACAATCCTCCACTAGCACAAGAAACTCCCATATCTACCCCTATGTTTGTGGCCAACTCTGCATCACAAACCCTATCAGGAGTCAACACCGCCTGGAGCCTCGGCCAAGCACAAATGAATGCCATGGGCATACCCACACATGGCTAAATTTACCAAAAGGCTCATCAACAACAAACCTTCCCACAAGTAGCACCTCCACCTGCATTTACCAACTATTTGTCTATGCCATTTGCCACTCAGCAAACCAAACTTCCACAATCACAACAACTTGGCACTACCCATCCCACTAGCTCCATTATGCAACCACCAATAGTGCACACCCAAGCCACCATCCCCACTCTCAGAAATGCAGGCATGCAACCATCTTATATTTGTCAAACTCATCACCAAACACAACTATCATAACAACCTCCCTAGCCACAACAATACTTCCCGGCTCCACAAGCCAATCCTCTCATCCCGCAGTAGCAAGCCTTGCCGCAGCACGCACCCACCTTGCATCAACAATACATCATTCAACAAGCTAGTAAAAACCCCTTTTAGATGGCATTTTTAGCCGCACAATCCCTATTCCCTAGCTCACCATATCTTCCACACATCCCTCCGTATTCACCTACACCATCAGATCCATTCTCCCTAGGAGTACCCGCTCCAGTACCTACCAAGTTAGAGTGGGAAGAAATGAGAAATGCAATCAAAGAGCTTAAGATTGGTACTAAGACTAAGACATTCAAGTTTGAGGAAGTTTTCCCATATCTATTTGATAGATCGATCATAGCAATCACCTTCCCTAAACATTTTGAAACACCAAAGTTTGACAAGTATCGAGGGAAGGGTGATCCAATTAACCATGTCAAAGAGTTCTACATGGCATGCTAGGAGGTGGCATTTAACAACATTTTTCTCATGCGACTCTTCCCCAAGAGCTGAGGAGGGCCCACCCTTGAATGGTTCTACAAAATACCTTATGGGTCTATTTCCACATTTCCAGAACTTTTGAAAAAGTTTTTCGCTCAATATGCGCACAACATCAAGAATGAGCTCACCCTATTGGACTTATGCAATACCAAATAGAAGGGAGGTGAAACTCTGGCTGATTACTTACAACAATGGCAGGATCTCACCATGAGATTTTCATACCAACCACCAGAAAAACATCTTGCCAAGATATTCATTGATAATCTACACCTGAAGCTATCCCATTCTATGAAGATGAACTCCATTCAGACCTACCAAGACATTAAAGGGAAAGGCATGGATATTGAGTGAGCTCTTTTGGATGATGGCAGCATCAAACACTATAAAGAAAGCTCTCAGGATAGACCAAACAATGACTGTTCTCGATATTGGAACAAAAATAAGAATGTGATCATTGATGGAGCCACAGACACCAAGAATGTCCAAGTTGTGGTTGCAGGACCTAATCGCACTCCTCCAGCATATCAACAGCAAACACCCGTGTATCAGCAACCAACACCCGTATACCAACAACAAGTGCCTGCCTACGAACAACCACCCTATCAGCCTCGTGTGAACCAAACCAATGCTATATCTGTTACCCAAGGATGAAATAAGCCTCATGTCCAGAATGACCCAAAGCGCATCTTCACACCCCTTGGAGAACCCTTGGATGCCATTTTTTGCAAGATGGTGAGTGCCAACTTGGTTGTGTATCCACAAACCCATCCCTATGATGACTCAACACCCAAGCCATCCTGGTACAAAGATAATGAATACTATGAATACCATCATGTCAAGGGACACACTACCACTAAGTGCATGAAGCTCAAGAGTTATGTCCAGGATCTTATAGATAAAAAATAGATCACAGTCGATGCTCCTACCCAAGCATCCCCCAATGCCAACCTACAAATCTACCAAAATGTGTTTCCTAAACACAATGCCGGAAAGGCTCAAGTTAATGCTACCCCTCCCACTGGACAAGATAAGGGTAAACAAGGTGACCATGGTGATAGGAAAGACTATACCACTACCTACATAAACTATGATAAATTTGTTGGTTGTATCTCCCAGGTTGAGCCTATTGTGAACATGATCCATGTCAAAGGTGCTGACAATCAATGTGTTGTTACTACTCAAAGAGGCCAGATATCTATAGCTGGCACCAATACTACCACCATCCCCAATGCACAATATAACCTCTCAGAACACCTTGGGAACACACCCACACAAATATCCATCCTTGATCTCCTTTGTACATCACCCCTCTAGGCCACCATCCCCACTCTTAGCAATGCAGGCATGCACCCATCTTATATTGGTCAAACTCATCACCAACCACAACTGTCATACTAACCTCCCCAGCCATAGCAATACTTCCTGGCTCCACAAGCCAATCCTCTCATCCCGCAGCAGTAAGCCTTGCTGCAACACATACCCACCTTGCATCAACAATACATTGCTTAGCAAGCTAGTCAAAACCCCTTTCAGATGGCCTTTTTAGCCAGATAATCCCCATTCCCTAGCTCACCATATCTTCCACACATCCCTCTATATGCACCCACACCATTTGATCCATTCTCACTGGGAGTACCCGCTCCAGCACCTGCCAAGTCAGAGTGGGAAGAAATGAGAAATGCCATCAAAGAGCTTAAGATTGGTACTGAGACTAAGACATTCAAGTTCAAGGAAGTTTGCCTGTATCCATTCGACAGATTGATCATAGCAATCCCCTTCCCTAAACATTTTGAAACACCAAAGTTTGACAAGTATCAAGGGAAGGGTGATCCAGTTAACCATGTCAAAGAATTATACATGGCATGCTAGGAGGTGGCATTTAATGACATATTTCTCATGCGACTCTTCCCCAAGAGCTTAGGAGGGCCCACCCTTGAATGGTTCTACAAAATACCTTATGGGTCTATTTCCACATTTCTAGAACTTTCAAAAAATTTTGTCGCTCAATATGTGCACAACATCGAGAACAAGCTCACCCTATTGGACTTATGCAATACCAAATAGAAGGGAGGTGAAACTCTAGCTGATTACTTACAACGATGGCAGAATCTCACCATGAGATTGTCATACCAACCACCAGAAAAACATCTTGCCAAGATATTCATTGATTATCTGCACCCAAAGCTATCCCATTCTATGAAGATGAACTACATTTAGACCTACCAAGACATTAAAGGGAAAGGCATGGATATTGAATGAGCTCTTTTGGATGATGGCAGCATCAAACACTGTAAAGAAAGCTCTCAGGACAGACCAAACAATGACCATTCTTGATATTGGAACAAAAATAAGAATGTGGTCACTAATGGAGCCACAGACACCAGGAATGTCCAAGTTGTGGTTGCAGGACCTAATCTCACTCCTCTAGCATATCAACATCAAACACCCGTGTATCAGCAACCAGCACCCGTATACCAAAAACAAGTGCCTGCCTACCAACAACCACCCTGTCAGCCTCCCATGAACCAAACCAATGCTATATCTGTTACCCAAGGATGAAATAAGCCCCGTGTCTAGAATGACCCAAAGCACATCTTCACACCCCTTGGAGAACCCTTGGATGCCATTTTTTGCAAGATGGTGAGTGCCAACCTGGTTGTGTATCAGCAAACCCATCCCTATGATGACTCAACACCCAAGCCATCCTGGTACAAAGACAATGAATACTGTGAATACCATCATGTCAAGGGACACACTACCACTAAGTGCATGAAGCTCAAGAGTTATGTCTAGGATCTTATAGATAAAAAGGAGATCACAGTCGATGCTCCTACCCAAGCATCACCCAATGCCAACCTACAAATCTACCAAAATGTGTTTCCTAAACACAATGCCGGAAAGGCTCAAGTTAATGCTACCCCTCCCGCTGGACAAGATAAGGGTAAACAAGGTGACCATGGAAATGGGAAAGACTATACCACTACCTACATAAACTATGATAAATTTGTTGGTTGTATCTCCTAAGTTGAGCCTACTATGAATGTGATCCATGTCAAAGGTGCTGACAATCAATGTGTTGTTACTACCTGAAGAGGCCGGATATCTATAGTCGGTGCCAATACTACCACCATCCCCAATGCACAATATAACCTCTCAGAACACCTTGGGAACACACCCACACAAATATCCATCCTTGATCTCCTTCGTACATCACCCCTCCATCAAGAATTCCTCAACAAAGCCCTCGAAGAGGCCCACATCCTTGTAGACATCAATGCCATCCAATTCAAGAACTTTATGGGACACATATCCACACCATCCACTCTCTCTTTTCAGCCATCTGACATGCCATCCGTTGAACCACATCATAATCTCCCACTCCGCATTGCTGTTATGATTAATGACTTTGCCATCAAATGGGTCATGATAGATAATGGTTCGACCCTCAATCTTTGCATGTTAAAATTTGTTCGATAGATTAGCCTCACAGAAGTAGACATCTTCCATTAGGTGATCACTATTAAGGCCTATGATAATCTAGAGTGTGCCTCTGAAGGTACCATTTTGTTGCCAATCAAAATTGGTCCTATCACATAGGACATAGTGTGCCACATTGTTGATCTTGATCTCCCTTACAACATCCTCTTGGGTTGTCCCTGGATCCACTCCATCCAAGTAATCCGCTCCACCTATCATCAGTGCATCAAATTCTCATATCAAGGCACTAAAATCACCATCCATGTAGATCCCCAACCTTTTGCATACTGTCGTGCGATTGAGGCCTCATTTCCCCACTCCACTCACTATCCTAGAATTGACATTGGTACATTTGTCGCCAGCTCTTCCCAATCCCACTGCGATCCAGAAACAAACCTCACCTCCACCTTTTCCTCTGTCAAGATCAACAATAGGGGCTATGGAGAATATAGTCTCACTGATGCTTTTGTAGCAGGGGCTCTTCCCCTAGATCCACACACACAAGGATGATCCTCCCACCAAACCAAGGCTCCTCAGGAGGGTCCCAAAATAAAGACCATGGGAACATCTTCTTTTGTTTCCAATGGAATCCTAAACGGTCAAGAGTTGGCCCCAGATATCAACCAATGGTTGTATAAAGATCCTCCACCTCCAGATACTAAGGTCCTTGAATACTTTAAAGATAAATATCCCATACCGTACAAATGGGCAATTGAACAATGGGACTATCAAGGAGGAGGTCTAGGACCCAATGAGGCTGGAATGACAGAGCCCATGGAGGCCTCTAAAAATATAGAGACTCAAGGCCTCAACTTTAATCCCCCTCACCTGCATATATGAGGACCTAACACCATAATTGGGGGCACCAATTCACCCAACGTAACCCTTTTGAGAATCCAAGATGAGCTCGTGGAAGTTGAAGATGTTTCGGAAGAGGAAGAAAAATTGTCCTACGATGATATCTTTGATGATGAAACCTTCCTGGGCAATTTTGTCCTTCGCCAACTCACCATCAACCTCATTGACCTTCCCCTCATTCACCCCAACCTCATAGACTGGGACCAACCCAGCATTGTCCATATCGATGAGTTCTGAAGTGAGGAAGTTCTCCTAAGATTTATGGGTGCCATAGATCAGCAATCAGAATGGGGGTAGGAATCGACCGAAGTATACCAACTCAACCCAAAGGGGTACTTTGGGGAAGAGGAAGTCTCTAGCTGCAAAAATAAAAACAAAAAAGAAAATAAAGAGTCCTCATGTGAAAACCCCTCTGGGGCACATCCTGATTAAAAAATAGTAAAAACAAAGGGTGTATCCAATAGTGAAAACCTCTCTAAGGTGCTAGAGGATGGAGACTTGCCTCTTCCTCTTATCCAGCATTACCGGTTAGAACAATCATCCATAGTCATTGAAGAGACCAAGCCGATCAATCTAGGAATAGAGGAAATCCCTCAGATCACATACATCACAGCAACTCTAAGTGAAGCAGAAGAGATAGCCCTGGAGGCCCTCCTTTGGGAATCAATAGGAATCTTTGCATGGTCATATGCCCATATGCCTAGACTTGATCCTGATCTCATTGTTCATCATCTGGCAGTCAATCCTGATGCCAAACTAGTCAAGCAAAATTTAAGGAGAATGCATCCAAAAGTAGCTTTGCTGGTTAAAGCAAAGCTTGAGAAGCTCCTTCAGGCTAAGATCATCAGAGCCATTGATTATTCAGACTGGATCTCTAACATGGTGCCTGTCGTCAAACCCTCAGGCGATATAGGAATTTGTACTAACTTTCGAGATCTCAACAAGGCATGTCTGAAAGATGATTTTCCATTGCCCAACATAGACATGATCATAGACCTCACTTCTAGGCATGAGATGTTGTCACTCATGGATGGCTTGTTAGGGTATAATCAGATTAGAATCGTAGAAGTAGTCCAGCACAAAACTACTTTCACCACACCATGGGGCACATTTTTTTATAACATGATGCCATTTGGGCTAAAAAATGCAGGAGCTACCTATCAAAGGGTGATGACCACAATTTTTCAAGACATGATTCATAAGATTCTTGAGGACTATGTCGATGACATTCTAGCAAAATCTAGAACACGCTACAAACACCTTGATGTGCTCGAAGATGTGTTTGATCACCTGTGCAAGTATGGCCTGAAATTAAATCCAAAGAAATGTGTATTTGGTGTGACATCCAAAATTTTTTTGGGGTTCATTGTGTCTAGGTGTGGCATAGAGATTGATCCCAAAAATGTGAAGGCCATCATGGAAATGCCTCCTCCCAGAATGCTTAGACAGCTAAGAAGCTTACAAGGAAAGTTGCAGTCAGTTCGACGATTCATCTCCCAACTAGCAGATAAGTGTCAACCATTCACACATCTTTTACAAAAGGATACCTCCTTCAAGTGGGATCCCATCTGTCAGTGCAACTTCAAAAAACTCAAGGAATATCTGGTGGATGCACCTATTCTTGTTCCACCAACGCCAGGTAGGCCCCCCATTTTGTACATATCCGCAACTACTACAGTGTTGGGGGCACTCTTAGCATAGCTTGATGATGATGGAAAAGAGTGGGCTATTTATTATATCAGTCATACACTAGTTGGCTATGAGCTATACTATTCTCCAATGGAAATATCCTACTTGGTAGTGGTTTGTGCCACTCAGAAACTTCACCACTATATGTGCAATCACACAGTAAACTTGATCTCCAAGGTTGACCCTCTCAAATAATTGCTATCAAAGGCCACACTTACATGGTGAATGGAAAAATGGGTTATGCTTCTTAGTGAATTTGACATCCAATATGTTGACCGAAAAGCCATCAAGGGACAAGTTATTGCTGATCAGCTTGCAGAAGCTCCCTTAGTCGATGCATACCCTCTCGAAATGGAGTTCCCAGATGAGCATCTTTGTATGATCGCAGAACAACCCTAGTGGAAATTATATTTTGACGGCTCATAAACATCACATGGATCAGGGGCAGACATACTATTTGTGACCCCTCAAGGAGACTACATCCCAAAATCCTTCAAGATAGGATTTATGTGTACAAACAACATCTCAGAATATGAAGCCCTCGTGGCAGGTCTTAAAACTGCCATTCACTGGAATATCATGAAACTCCAAGTTTTCAGAGATTCCCAATTGATCATCAAGTAGGTCCTCGATGAATATCAAACAAAGGATGACAAGATATTACCCTACAAAGAGCTTGTAGATAAACTCAGAGAACATTTTGTCAGCATATAGTTCACACAAGTACCAAGACTTTAGAATAAGGTAGTAGACGCCATGGCCACCATTGGTTCACTATTGGAAATCCCCTGTGATGCCACACAATATGAGTTTCTAGTCGAGCAACTACACATGCCTGCTTATGTGAATGTTGATGCTGATATGGTATGTGTCTTGGTTGGTCCCCAGTCCCCATGGTACCAAGACATTCACGCTTATCGAAAGAATGGTATCATATCTCCTCACCTCACAAACACCCAAGGCTAGAACCTTATTCACAAAGCATCCTAGTACACTCTTGTAGCCAACACCATATATCATCATGGGTATCATAACATCCTCTGCCGATGTCTAGACTCACACAAGGCTATCGTGGCTTTACAAGAGGTTCACACTGGTATTTGCGGTGCTCACATGAGTAGTATCATCCTTGCAAAGTAGCTGCTTAGAGTTGGGTATTATTGGTTGACCATGGAGCATGATGCCTGTGAGTTCATGAAGAAGTGCCTACAGTGCCAACAACATGCCAATTTGATCCATGCACCTGTGCAAGACTTACAGCCCATAGCACCTTTGTGGCCTTTCTTGTGTTGGGGTTTTGACCTTGTTGGCATGATCCACCCTCATTCTTTTGACGAACATAAGTATATCATTACAGCCACCGAGTACTTTACAAAGTGGGTAGAAGCAATTTCACTCAACTTAACTACTGGTGTCCAGATCTCCAAATTCATCCTCTACCATATCATTTTTCATTTCGGCATTCCCTCCACCATCTTCACAGATCATGGCTCTCCATTTGAAAACTAGCATGTTACAGAGCTCTATGACTGATTCCACATCCACCAACGCTTTTCTAGCCTGTACTTTCCACAAGGGAACGACTAAGCTGAGGCAACTAACAAAACCATCCTCAAAATCCCACAAAAAGTTGTCAGTGATTCTGGTCATGACTGGCATTTGCAAATCAATCCCACCCTCTCAGCCTATCGCACCTCATTTCGTACTCCCACAGGCACCACCCCATACTCCCTGGTATATGGTGCTAAAGTTGTTCTACCAATCGAGGTTGAAATCCCTTCACTCCGCGTGTCCATGAAGAACTACATCATAGATGAAGACTACCATGTGGCATGCATGACACAGCTAGACTTGCTAGATGAAAAGAGGCAACGGGCCTACGAACACCTGATTGTGTACCAAAACTGTCTCAAAAGGAGCTTCAATAAAAAGGTGCACCCTCGATAGTTCCAAGTGGGAGACCTTGTCCTGAAAGAAAACTAGAAAGTACAAGCAAACCATGAAAAGAAAGGGAAGTTTGAGCCCACATGGTTAGGTCCCTATGTGGTGACAACTTACTTCAGTTTTGGAGCTTATCAATTGTCTACACCTGAGGGGGAGCCTCTTAATGATCCTATTAATATCATACATCTGAAGCGGTTCTATCCTTGAACCATAACATGATTCTGAAAAAATATCCTAAAAATCAAATATGATCCTGAAAAAATCATCATCTTGGTGAAAACCTAGTAAACAGGTGCCTTGATGAATAAAATAAAAAATAAAAAATGGAAAAGAGTAAAGAGAAAAATCTTGTCCAATGGTGAAAACTTGGCAATTCAAGCACCTTGTGCAAGTATGTTGGTGAAAACCTGGTAAATAGGTGCCATACATAGTGGACCATATCATTATCTATCAAAATCCCACCCCTCCCCCATCCATTCACCACTTTTCATTTCTGACTCACCCATCCCTTGTTCCCAAGGTGTCATCCCCATTGCGCCAGCACACAAGATTCGCTATCCCATTTCCTACAATGTTGTACATATCCGTTGTATATAGTGTCTCCGTCTTATACATACCATCTTAGCAGTGCCTTTTTCTCGTAAAGGACATGACCCGAATGATCTCAATATGAGCAATGTTCCCTCAGCAAGTATCCTACATCATTGTGATTCTCTGAATGTTGTTTGTTTGCCCAGCCATAATTCCGAATGTAGTCAATACCCATCAACTAAGTCCTTGTAGGATGCATCCTTCCTCCATGTCTGACCTAATCTCAACATCCACAGTCAGTTGATCTCTTTTGGCAAAGGACATCTTTTGGTCTTATCGCATTGATTTTAGTTTGCTTGTTCTATCTTTTCAGTTGATTTTGTGATCTTAGTTGACTACTCCCATTAAGGCTGCCACGATCCTTTATATCATGGTGTGTTGCAATAGGAGGTGTTATTCTAGGGCACTGTCTTTTGTGATCTTTTGGCTTCTTCCTGTGAGTCAGTCGGACATGACCCTTGCACGTTCCACTTGTGATCTTTTGGGTTACTTGGTGCACTTGGGAAATGTTGTTTGTCTATGGGTTCCCTAGCATCATTCCCACCATGTGTCCTTTGGGATACATGTGTGATGCTGGGGCAATCCTTGCATGTCTTTTTCACATCAGTCTTATGCAATGCTCATGACATGACCTCACATTCCTAGTAACTATGTTTCATCTCTTCTATTGCTATATCAAAATAAGTGCTCACAACTACACGGTGGTGTTCCCTCAGAACATCCCACGCTCAAGCTTCATGAAACATCCTCCACCCTATCAAACATCTGAACAAAGCTCCCATCATCCCTAGCCAATATCAAAGCATCATCCCTATCAAAGCATCATCCCAAACAACAAACTCCCCCCCCAAGAGCTTCTCTCTCACATCCCTCTCATGTTCTTGACCTTTGGATTGTGATTGTGCATATATCCCCCTTCAACCGTTGTCCCCTCCCTCTCTCAGCGAGGGTGTAGTCAGGTAGTGATATGTTGTGACCATTCTGTATACCCTCACCCTCACACTCTTATCTGCATTCATGCATGCATTTCATTTCCCACTCCTACCCTCGGTTGCACTATGTCATCTCATCCTAGATTCATTTTAATCTTGCATTGTTAGGGTGCATTCATTTTAGTTTCACATCATCTTTTCATTCATATCATGTTAGATTCATTTTAATCTTGCATTGTTAGGGTGCATTCATTTTAGTTTCACATCATCTTTTCATTGATATCATGTTAGATTCATTTTAATTTTGCATTGTTAGGGTGCATTCCTTTTAGTTTCACATCATCTTTTCATTCATATCATGTTAGATTCATTTTAATCTTGCATTGTTAGGATGCATTCATTTTAGTTTCACATCATCTTTTCATTCATATCATGTTAGATTCATTTTAATCTTGCATTGTTAGGGTGCATTCCTTTTAGTTTCACATCATCTTTTCATTCATCTCATTTAGATTCATGTTAATCTTGCATTGTTAGGGTTCATTTTAGGTGCATTCCTCCCATTTACCATCTCATTTCGTATCATTTAGGTTCATTTTCATCTTGCATAGTTACAAGTTCATTTTAGGTCCATTTCTTAGCTTTCATTAAGTTGTCTTAGATTCATTAGGTTCATTTAATTATCTTTCATTGTTAACACATGTTACATATCCATAACCATATGCATTCCATCATAATATACATGCATCGAATAACAAAAGCATTTACATCACATCCTGCATCCACAAATTGTCAGCACATACATCTCATATAAACATCACATAATGCATTTCATATAGAAATCACATCCTGCATCACACACATGTCAGTCTCATAGCATATAGAAATCACATCACATCCCACATCATCCATGTTAGTACATCATAAGCATCCATACATTCATCCATAACACATCATATCCCACCCAGCTCATCATATATATACCAAAAATCATCGCAAAGAATAAAGGTACATGTCCCAACCCAAAAGCATGAAATAATAAATGTTTGTCTGAGTCCATGATAATACCAACAGTATAGATATGAATATACAATCAGGACTATGCCCTCCATCAATAAATGAATCATATACAATAAAAAATGTAGCATATCACTGCCTATCTACCTCTCTTAAGGGAGGGTGCATATCAAAATCTCCAGCTAATGGGTCTACCTCTAGTGGTACCTGTAGGATGGGTGGCCAGCTCACTGCACCCTGTGTGCTTGTGTCCTATATATCTATCTTGTGCACCACCCAGGATATCAGAACAACACCTATATCCATGTCCATCCCTACCCTTGACTTTGATCCCCCCGCCTCCACCATCTGCACTGAACCGTTGGCCGAGTGCTGCTAACTCGGTGTGTGGCCTGACCGATGGCTCCCCTTGCCTGCTCTGTGGCTCCCACTAGTCCTAGATCTGTGACTCCCACTAGACCCCATCCTCCTGCTACCACTCAAACCCATTAGTAATGACCGGCTCAACTCCCTATAGTGATGTGCTCACTTAGGTGGTACAGCTGCAAGATATAACCCTTGGTAGAAGCCAACCTGCTCTCCCAACTACACCAACTATTGCTGGAGGTGAGATACCTCTCCTAACTGCTCATGAGATCCCCGCGTAGTAGTATCACTCTGTCTTAGTAGCCGATCTCTCTCTGACCATAGCCCATCCCTCTTCTCCTGTAGACCATCTTTCTTTATAATCAGGGCATCCCTCTCCCTCCTTAGATGCTCCCTCTTGTCCACCGTCATCAGCCCATCCTGTATGGATTTCACTAAGTACGTAATTAGGCTATCCCTCTCTATCCATAGCCCATCCCTCTCCCCCAGTAGCCCATCCCTCTCTGCTCTCAAAGCATCTCACTCCACTTGTGTGTCTCAAAGCATCTACGTAGTGGTATCATGTGCAGCCTATAGTGAGGCTAAGCATGCTACTGCATCATCTCCCCCACCCCTAGATGATCTAGATCCTACTGGTGGTGGTGGTCCTACTCGGGGTAGTGATCCTAGTGCCAGACCTGTCGGTATCTATAGCCCATCCCCTCCCCCTCCATCCACATCCATCCCATCTCTGTCTCTATCTCCGTCTCCATCTCCATCCCCATCTACATCTCCTCCTCTCCCTCCTCTATCCCTCCCTCCAATCCTTGCCCTATCTCCCCCCTCCTCTCTGGCCTCTATACACAACTAGTTCCCCTCCCTCACTGTCTAGTAGCCCTAATCTCCCTACCGCCCTAGGTGGCTAGAACTAGGAATCGTATGCTGGTGTGGTCCCTAGATCTGCCACCCCTCCAACCCAATCTTAGACAAATGGTTGCATGGCCTGATAGGTGGCCAGTAGTCCTCCCCTATCCATCAGTGGCCCAAACTCTGATATCCTCTCACTGGTGGCCCGCTGTTACCATCGTTCCCCATCTGGCACATCCTACCTAAATTCAAACTGTCAGGATATCCTGTCTGGCCTATACTGCTCCATGATATAATCCCATCACCCTATAAGATGTGTGGGCATCACTATGTATGGGAGCTCCCATGCATCCTCCGCCCATGGCACTTGTCCAAGGTATGGACGCCATGTGATCCCATCCCTGATCCCATCTAGAATCTCCTACCAGAAATCAGTGTCCCTAGCCTCATGATATGTTACTAGGTCTTCCCAGCTATATGCTGCAGGCTCCTCCACTTGTCTATCCACTCGGCCTAATAGCCACAACACTGCTATGTGCTCCCAAGCCCAAACCTATAGGAGGGAAGAAAATCCAAAGCTCCTCCCCATCATCCCCGCTCCATGATAGACTATCTGATGTAGGTCATGGTACATCTCCACCAACATCAGTGTACCCCATGCTACCGGTACCCCTGTGTCCACAATTTGCACAATCATGAGAATCAGCGATAGTGTGACGCTCATCCCACCTGTGTCTAGGGAGAGATAGCCGACACTAATCCTAGAACATAGTAATGGACCTGTCATCCTGCTAGTGCTATTGCAACATGTTGTGCTAATGCTAGCTGCCCATGTGCTAATATCGACACTACTCTTGGCCCTAGTAGTGGGCCACTGCCTGCACCTGTGTGTGCATGCCTGCTACCACCGGTACCCCTCGCACCGGTAACTAAAAGATGCGATATACATCCTCCAAGGTCACCGTCATCTCCCTAGTGGGTAGATGAAATGTCCCCATCTCTGAATGCCAGCACTCACACAACGCTGTCACCAGTGCCATGTACGTCTATCTGTACAACATCTGAGCCAGATACCCTAAGCCCAATGCATCCACCTGAGCCCAGTCTGCCACCGTGAACTGCTCCTAGATAATCAGCACTACTACCCGCCTCTCTCAACTTGTCAGCTGATCCACTGACCACTGCATCCAAGCCAAATCGGCATGTCAGTTACTTGATCTAGCTAAGCCTAAACAGTTTCCTCCCCATGTTCCCGAGAAGATTCTTTTCCCCGCATTCTCGCAGCTTTGTTTCTCCCCGCGTTCCCACAAAGCCTTTTGTCCCCGCATTCCTGTAGGAGCAACCCTTCCCTCATTCCCGCCAACCCCCCAGCACCATGAGAACACATTCTCATGCTACTTATCTCTTTTTCCCTCCCCCCACGGGAATGCCATTTTTCAACATCCCGCTGCCAGCTCGCGAGAACGCGATCTCGCAAGATATCCTTGCGGGACCACGGTCCCACAACTGCTTCCAAGATTTTCCTCATCCCGCAAAAAACCCTTATCCCACCTGGATTTTGGACCCCCACCAAGTTTTGCGAGAACACGTTCTTGCTAGGGCAAGAGCGTTCCCGCCAGGTGTGCACTCCACAGGAATGCACTTTTCTAAGCTAAAACATGAAATAAATGTGCCAAAAACACAATGAAAAGTTCAATTTTTTGATCCTACCTGTCAGTCGGGTGCTCCACTCCGCCCCACATGTCTCATAATGTCCGTTTGATGTGTCGGTCACCCTCACTGTGCCATCTTGTACTCGCGTATCAGAGCTCTGCAGTCACAATTTCTAAGCTCTCGGTGTGCAAATGAATTGACTTTGACCCCTTCGACCCTTATATAGGCCTCCCCAGACCCCTATTTTCACTCCTGGATGCCTTGATTCCTCCTGTTTCTTTCCATCCTTCCCATCTTCATTCTTCATGGCCTTTTTCACCCTTCTTTCCGTCGTTCATACGCCTCCTTAGCCTTCACTACTCTTCCTTTCTCTCCCTCCTTTTTTTCCTTTCGAGTCACCGCCCAGGCCCCTTTTTCTTTCCCCACCATCCTCTTGAGGGGGCATCATCCAGCCACATCCTGACCTATAACTAGGGCAACTCTATTACCTAGTCCATTCTTTGTGTCATCTTTTTTGTTAAAAATATCTTCGAAATATTGTTATTTTAACACTACGTCGAAGAGGGGCAAAATATAGACACCTAAATTTGCTTACATAATTTAGTAATCATATTTAGTCTTTTTCTAGGACATCTTGTTAATTAAATATTATTTATTTAATTAATTTATGTCATCCCCTAGTTAATTAATTTAATTAATTAACTATAGCGCAATTAATTATCAAAATGACAAACCTATAGTCTGATAATTAATTAAAGCCCTATTCCTCTATTAATTTAAATGCATACTTTTATCTAAATAAATTAATTCATAAATCTCCTTTTTCTCCCACTTGGAATTAAATAAAATATTTAATTCTAAATCCCCCCTATTAGCTAATAAATCCTCCACTCATTCTCTCTCCTCCCATCACATCTCCCTAATCCTCCACTTACCAAGCCTAATCACCTCCTAAGCATATGCACAATCATAATCCAAGATTAAAGAATGCTAATCCACCCCAAAGTCAACCCCTTATGACATCACCTCCACATCCTCCAATGAGAAATCAAAATCCTCTTACACCTCTTACACACTTGTCCCCTCTCACACCTTCCAAAGGTGCCTCTCCTCTCACCCTCCACCATTGTGACACTTGTCACAATGCTATGCATTTGAGAAAGCACAATCGATGTGCTCTCCCTTGGATGCATCTCCACCATTGCTCACTCCTACTCTCCTCCTTCATTTTCATCCACCATTGAAGCAAAGTTATTATGCCCATTTCTCTATTGAAGCTTGAGCATAGCATTTGAGCACACATTCCATCCTTGGACAAATCTTCTACATTTTGGAGGTTTGCTTAAGGGTTTTTTATATTGCTTTTGAGTTTGTTTGCTTCCATTTTGTAGGTCTAATAATAGGTGTTTATCTCATTTGTCTTGTTGAATGTTTAGTTTACTTTGCATTCCTTAACACTACATTTTAGGTATTATAGATATAAGTTGAGAGAGTTAAGAAGAAGAAGAAGTGAAAAGTTGTGAAGTTGAAGAACTTAAATGGGCAGCTAATATAGATTAGACAATGATAAGGTTATATTGATTTAGTTGTTTTCTACTAAAAATTTGATTATATCAACTTGGTAAAGGAGATTGGACAAGTCGGTAAAGAAAATAGTTTGGTTACCAAGAAAGAAAAGTTATTCGGTAAAAGGAAAGTAAGTTTTAGTAAAGTGAAAGAAAGTCAAGGCACCGAGTACACGAAATTAGTTACATAGGAAAAAAAAAATTCGGTTGAAGGAAAAGAAGTTAGCCACCAAGAAAGGAACAAAAATTAAATACAAGGATCAAAATGACATTTAATGATGATCCATAGTGATTTGGAAGATTATAGGGATGAGAAAGAGTTATTTGAAGAGATCTACGATTAGGAAAATTCAAGGTTATGATCTACAACAAGATCTAAGTGGAAAAAAGTGAAGGTACAAGTTCCAAGGAAAGTTCAAGTTTTGAGGTGATGATAAAATGTTTTACCGAGTTTCAAATTCATTAACTCAGTTTATGAAGATTATCTGACGATTTAGAATAAACAGAGGAAAAAGTAATAACGGAGATTAAGAGGTAGAACATAGTCTATATAAAAGGATGAAATTGTATGAAGAACAAGCTTGAAATTTTTTAAGGTGGATGTATAGCTGAGTGATGCAGTGAAGAAGAAAAATGTTGAAATCAGAGTTTGCAAGCAGAATTTGATGAAGTGTTGAGGACATTGGGAAGTGATGGAATGAAGTGAAGACAAAGAGTGTATAAGGCATCTGATTAAGAAATAGGTAGTTGTATATTTACAAATCAATTTTTATACTGTTGCTTATTAATATTTTTAGTAGAAAAATCTCTTAACCAAGTGAAATAACATTCTTATTGTAAAACCTTTAGCAAGGTGAAATTCTAAGAGTGTTTGAAGACCTTTAACCAGGCCACTCCTAACAAGGTGAAGATCCTAGAA
The DNA here is from genome assembly GCA_027943335.1 of Chamaecyparis obtusa. Classification (NCBI taxonomy): domain Eukaryota; kingdom Viridiplantae; phylum Streptophyta; class Pinopsida; order Cupressales; family Cupressaceae; genus Chamaecyparis; species Chamaecyparis obtusa. Next base: position 485,502 of record BSBK01000770.1, on the reverse strand, counting down.
GATCTGAGGCAAATCCCCTAACATGGTCACATTTGACAATGTGCATTGTAATCTTTAACTAGATTGGCTTTTAACTGAGCATACTTCAGAAGAGTATTTCTTTAGTGAGTGACAATCCCCACAGTGGTTTTTCCAAAATTGGGTTTCCACATTAAATACTAGTGTTATATGTGTTGAATGTTTATTGTGAATGTTATTGCTGATTGATAAGTTAATTTACTATTATTGGTTAATATTAAAGTTTATTTGAACAAGTTGTTACCGAGTTGAATCAAAGAAAGTTTTAAGGTTTAAAGAATCATTGATTACTGATTCACCCCCCCTCTCAGTAATCCAAAAAACCAATCCTCCACTATTTTTCTCTTTGATTAGGTTCTCCCTCATGGAACTCTTTGAAATGATCAATTTGATTCCTTTGAATAACATCCTATATTGGATTATAAAATCTAACCACTTGGTCTTGTCTAAAGTAATAGGCTCCATGCAAGCTCTCTAAGGCTCACAAAATCAAGATCCTCTAGATATAAAATCTTGAGTTCATGGAACCCATCAAGTTTGATTCACATCTCTATCAAAAAAATTATCCTTCTATTTAGGGCATTTGAAACTCTATTAGACTTTCCACTCTAGTGCTTCAAACTAAAATTGTAACTCTATTTGACTATTCAAATACTATAAAGCTTGATGATCGGTAAATAAAAAAAAACCCTTTAGGAAAAATATAATTTCTGCACTTCCTTAATGCCTAAAATATCACATAAATTTTTTGATGATAAATATAATATTTCCATTTCTCATCATTCAACTTTTTGCTAAAATAGTCAATGAGTTTACATTACTGACTCAAAATAAATCCAATGGAATTTCCACTAGCATCATAATCTTATTGGAATACCTTTTATGTAGAGGCAATTGGTTTAACAATAACTAAGGTCTTCAAAAGTTCTCCATATGCAATGGTTGAATAAATGGCACTAGGAACCCCAAATGCACCAAACAACTTCAATTGAACAAAGAAAGTCAACAGACCTCGCACTTCCTCTAACACCTTGGGTCAACATTCAACAACATTTAAAACTTTTTCCAACAAGTTACAACCTCCTGCAATGGATCTAACACCTAAATCCACTTTTACGCCCAAATAGGCCTAGTAGACCTAACAACCCTCTAATCGGGTAATAGGCCAAGTAACTCTCAAACTTACCAAATCACTCAAAAATATAAGGGTGGATTCAAAAAACTTTTTCCACATTATTCAACATATGTTAGCCATAGGTATGGCTGTTTTGGACAATCAACCCCCAAAATTGTTGCCTCCATTTTCCTTCCTAGGCCTAATTGGCCACTTTTCCAAAGGTACCACTAGGAATCCTTAACCCCAGATGTTTCCACTTTCAAAAGTATCTAGAAATGAATCCAAAAAAATTAATTTGGAAGTATTTTGATCATACTCACTTCCCACCTAACCCTTTTACAAAACCCTCACCAAAACCTCCTCAAAACTAGGGATTTTTAGTTCAAACTCTTCCCTTCACTTTTGGTATTGGAGTTGACAAGTAAACAACCCACAGCTCCCAAGAGCACCTACATGAAAACACCTGTCATAGAAAGAGAGAGAAGCAAGAAGCTAGAGAGGCCTGAATGCATGGATCCATGAAAGATGATACATTATTAATGTGCAAAAAAAAAGTTGCAATTCAATAAAAATGAATGTTTCTTGATAAGATTACAAGAGAGATGAATCCTTATAAAAGGAGATCAAAACACTAAAAGGGTGAACAAACCTAGGTTGCGTGATAATAATTAATCAAATAATTAATTATTATATGCCTAAAGTTTAGCTTAAGTAGAAAGAGATAATAAGTGACTTAGTAATTAAATCAATATGATTTAATTAATAAGTAAACACTTTATTACTCTAACACCCCCCCTTAAGATAAACTTTGGGAGAATCTAAAAACATAGAAAGAACTAGTGAAAGAAAATGGGTCCCGACAACAAAATGCCTGATTAGGTACCCAAGTACAAAAGAGAGTCTCTATAAAGTGGAGAAATAGAGAAAACCACATGGGAAAAACTCTACTCCAAAAAGAGACAAAGACTAGTTTGAAGGACTAAAGAAGCCTCCAAAACTAGGAATGGTCCAGAAAATAGGAACAAGGCTGAACATGTAGAATATCATTGAAGTAAGAAGTTGCAAACTCTGTCAAGAAGTAATTGCCGATCTGAAGATCCTCCACTGAAATATGACCAGGTAGAGAAGACTGTAATATGCATGAGTGCCCTCAAATGACACTACTCAAATCATGAGGAAAAAAAAGGCAAACACCAAAACTCAAAAATACAAATGGCATAAAAACACCAAAAGTATGAAGAGCTGATCAATCAAAGCTGGAAGAGTGCATCCAAAAATAGGAAAGAAAAAAGTGTCCATATGGTAAATGATCCATCTCACTGGAATGTATAGGTACCTATTAGGATTAACAAGGAAAAAATAATAATTACATGCAAATATAACCAATATCAGAAAAAAATAAGCCACACAAAAGAGAACACAAGACACAAAGATTTAACGTAGTTCACCCAATCCCTGGGCTACATCCACCAACAATGAGTCCAATATTATTATTATCCATTGATTACAAGCTTATTACAATCTGTAATCCCTTATAGCTCAATTCCATCACAAGTACTAAAAATCATACATCATGAAATCCCTAACCCATGAAATCCCTAACCCTAAGCCATATTATACAATATTTTGCCACTTTAGGGTTAGAATGAGTTACAACATGTCAGCCCAAAAATTACTAAAAAATGTCAGGCTCAAATTTTTTTTTCCTTGGGGGATGCACCCCCAAACCCCTGCTCGGGGCTTGACCCGGCCCCGAACCCTGGTGGGGTTGGGAGGAAAAGTGTATAGTGCTTTCCTAGATAGTACTTTCCTGATCAATCACCACAAGCTAACAATCTCCCACTTGGTGACTGATTAGTATCCACACTAAAAAACCTCCCACTTGGAGACTGTTCCTATAGCAATATCGCTACCATATGAGGCTCCCACTAGATTGAACCACCTTGGACTCAACTGTTCCTTTATTCTATTCAGTCTAGAAGACCAACTGAAGCTGAACATGAGTTCAACTTCTCCCTTGTTACTATCTTTGTAAACATATATGCTGGATTATTATCTGTATGAATCTTTTCTAGCTTTAACTTCCCATCATCCAAAACTGACCAAATGAAATGGTACCACAACTATATGTGTTTTGTCTTTGAGTGCAAAGCATAATTCTTCATAAGATGAATGACACTTTGGCTATCTGTATGTAAACAATTATCCATCTGTGGATGTCCCAATTCTTCCATGAAGAATTGGAGCCATATCATCTCCTTGGCTGCCTCTGTAGTAGCAACATACTCTGCCTCTGTAGTGGATAAAGCAACCACCTTTTGTAGTTGAGAAATCCAAATCACTATTGTCCCACCAATAGTAAATACATAACCTGTAGTACTCTGCCTACTATCTATATCTCCTACCAAATCTGAGTCAACATAGCCTTGTACAGTAGTAGTAGAACCCCCAAAGTGTAAACACTTACTGGATGTACCTCTCAAATATTTGAGAATCCATTTGACTGCATTCCAATGCTCAATACCAGGGTTACTCATATATTGGCTAACGACTCCCACTACATGTGCAATATCTAGCCTAGTACATACCATAGCATACATTAAGCTCCCTATAGCTGAAGCAAAAGGTACCTTAGACATTTTTGCCTCTTCTTCTGATGTCTTAGGACACATCTCCTTAGTCAATTTCAAATGACTAGGAAAAGGTGTGCTAACAACTTTGGCATTCTCCATAGAGAAACGTTGCAACACCTTCTCAATATAATCAGCCTAAGATAGAGACAACTTCCTATTTTTCCTATCTCTACAAATTTTCATACCAAGGATTTGTTTTTCTGCCCCCAAATCTTTCATAGCAAATGAATGTGCTAACTGTTGTTTCAACCCCTTAATGTGATCCATGTTAGACCCAACTACAAGCATATCATCAATATATAAACATAAAATAATGTAGTTGTCATCATCCAACCTCTTAAAATAAACACAAAGGTTAGAATGACACTGACTATATCCATGCTCATTCATAAAAGTGTCAAATTTAATATACCATTGCCGAGGTGCTTGCTTCAAGCCATATAAACTTTTTTGCAATTTGCACACCAAATTCTCCTTACCCTTGACCTCAAATCCTTGTGGCTGGACAAATATATATTTATTCATCCAAATCACCTTGAAGAAAATCTATTTTAACATCAAGCTACTCTAAATGCAAATCTTCAGTAGCCACAATACTTAAAACAATATGGATAGAAGTCATTTTAACAACTGGAGAAAATATCTCATCAAAATCAATATCCTTTTTCTATGCAAATCCTTTTACAACTAACCTGACTTTAAATCTTTTCTTACCTCCATCCTCTTCTTTTATCCTGTAAACCCATTTATTCTATAAAGCCCTTTTACCTATAGGTAACTTACATAAATCCCATGTTTGATTTTGCAGCAAAGAGTCCATTTCATCTATCATTGCAGATTCCCACTGAAGCTTTGTATCCACCTACATAGCTTTATTATAACATTTAGATTCACTAGCATCTATTAATAAAATAGAATACAAGGAGGGAGAGAATCTGTCTGGAGGTCTACTTAGCCTTGTTGATCGTCTAACATTTACTAGGGTTTGTGGTATTTATTTTTGTTGTTGTTGTGGAGCATAATGAACTACTAGAACATCATCTTTTGGATTATCATCCAGTACTACATAATCATTTTCTTTCTTCTCATGCTGTTGCAACAGAGCTTTGTACAATACTTTCTCATTGAATATGACATCCTTGCTTCTTAAAATTTTATGATTTTCAAAATCCCAAAGCCTATAACCAAATTCATCAATGCTATATCCAACAAATATACATTTCTTTGACTTAGCTTCTAGTTTGGTTCTATTTTCATAATCTATATGTGCAAAAGCTTCACAACCAAAGGTTTTCAGAAAAGAATAACTCACCTTCTTACCACTCCATGCTTCCTTTGGAATACCATAGTCTAAAGGACTAGAGGGGCCTCTATTGATTAAATAAACAACAGTATTCATAGCCTTTGCCCACATGTTTTTGGGTAGCCTAGCATGCAACCTCATACTCCTTGCACACTCTATTATTGTCTTGTTCATGCATTCAACCACTCCATTTTCTTGTGGAGTCCTTGCTATAGTTTTCTATCTACAAATACCATTAGAGGAACAATAATCTTCAAATTCTGTGCTGCAATACTCACCACCATTATCAGATCTGAGACATTTTAACCTTTTACCAGTCTCATTCTCAACCAATCATTTCCATTTCTTAAAAGTTTGAAATACATTAGATTTTTGTCTAAGAAAATAAATCCATACTTTTCTTGTTGCATCATCTATAAATGTAACATAATACAAAGAGCCAGCAAGGGAAGATACCTGAGTTGGTCCCCATACATCTATATACACAAGCTCTAATCTCTCATTTTTCTTTTCCTTCCCATTCTTCACAAAACTAACTCTCTTTTGTTTTCCATACACACAACTCTTACAGAAATCCATATTGACACATTTCAGACCAGGTAAAACTTTGTTTGATTGAAGTAATTTCATACCTTTTTCACTCATGTGCTTGAGTCTGTTGTGCCACAATGCTGTGTTAGAATCTACAACAACGGTTTGATGTTCTTCCTGCTCAACTGCAACCACTGTTCCTGAACATTCATTATCCTTTGAAACAATTAAAGTAGAAGGAACATTATGACCTGTACAAAGATATAAGGTTCCTACTTTCACACCTTTTTCTACTACTAAGGAACCTTTTGAAACCTTCTAGTTTATATCATTAAAAGTTACTGTGCAGCCCTCATCACCTAGATGCCCTGCTGAAATTAAATTCCTACTCAGCCTTGGAACATGTCTTACCTCTTGTAGTAGCCAATGATTCTCATTCTGCAACTTAATCTTAATTTTTCCCTTTCCAACTATTTGACAAGGTTCATTATCTCCCAAATAAACTAGCCCAAAATCCCCTTGGACATAATCAAGAAAGTAACCTCTATGGGGTGTAGCATGAAATGAAGCCCCAGAATCTAAAACCCATGAATCATCAATACTTTTTAAAGAAAGAATCAAAGCATCCTCTTCAGATTTATTACTTACCACATTTACCTCCTTGTTACCTTCTTGTTTGTCTCCTTCTTTATTCTTCTGAGACCAGCAATCTTTCTTCTTATGACCTAGTTTTCTGTAGTACCGAAAATCATTTGGCCCTTTGGATTCATACCTCTTTCCCTTTGATTTTCCTCTTGATTTCCCATGATTTCTAGAGTTGTTTCCTTTGTCATTGGTTCTACCCCTACTTTGTGCGTTTAAGACACTACCTGATGTGGATCCACTTAAGCTTTTCCTATGAATTTCCTCACTTAGAATAACACCAATAACATCATCATATTTTAGGGTATTAGAACCAGAAACAAAATTACTAACAGCCATTACCAAGCCATTCCAGCTTTCTGGCAAAGAACACAAAATCAAGAGAGCCTTGAATTCTTCATCAAAAATAATATTGACAGAAGTTAATTCACTGGTAACTATATTGGACTTATTTAAATGATCAACAAATGACCCACCTTCCACCATTTTCATATTAAACAAATGCTTCATGAGAAATACCTTATTAGAAGGGGAGGGCTTTTCATACAACTTCGCTAGGGTTTTCATCAAATCTTCAGTTGTCGTTGCTTTTGTAATAGTGAATGCCACCGATTATGCCAGGTATAATTGAATACTACCAAGAGCCTTTCTATCAAGAATTACCTAGTCCTCATCAGAAATGCTTACCATTTTATTGGCTTTTCCTTTCAACGACCGCCATAGATCCTTCTGATAGAGATAGTCCCCCATTTGCATTTTTCATAACTAAAAGTTCCACCCATTAAACTTGTCAACCTTTAGCCTACCCTCATCTTCCATTGCTCCCACTCAACCATGAGAATCCCACTAAACCATGAGATCTTCCTGCAGAGGATAACTGAAAAGCAACCTCACTCTAATACCACTTGTTAGGATTAACAAGGAGAAAAAACAATTACATGCAAATATAACCAATATAAAAAAATAAAAAATCACATAGAAGAGAACACAAGACACAAATATTTAACATGGTTCACCCAATCCCTAGGCTACATCCACCAACAATGAGTCCAATATTATTATTATCCAGTGATTACAACCTAATTACAATCTGTAATCCCTTACAACACAATTCCACCACAAGTACTAAAAATCATACATCATGAAATCCCTAACCCTAAGCCATATTATACAATATTTTTTTGCTTTAGGGTTAGAATGAGTAACAACATGTCGGCCCAAAAATTACCAAAAATATGTTGGCGAGTCAGGAGGAAAAGTGTACAGTGCTTTCTTGGATAGTATTTTCTATATTAGTCACCACAAGCTAACAGTACCCAGCCACTGCATCCACCTAGTACATAGAATCAAATACTGAATACATAGCTCACACTATTGAACCAAGTAAGTAGTAGAACCAATAGGAGAAACCCCTCCATAATGTTGACAAGGGAGTAATGATAGGTACACTGAAAAGATTGTCCAATATGAATTGCATGATACTAGGAACATCAAAGGTGCAAAGAGAGTACAAACACAAATAAAGATACCTGAGACTAATGTCATCAGAGGAATGCTCACATGAAAAAAGTAGATGGAAGAAAAAGGCAAACATCAAACCCCATTGACACTTTATAATAGAGTGCAAGTACATAGAGCACAAACATGTGCAAGATCCCATACATGCAAAAGAATGGCACTTTATCTCAGTGCATGTGTATAAAAGAATGCTACAAAAGTGAAGTATACATTGCCCAAAGAAGAGGGAAGGCTACTGAAACAAAAGAACATCGAAAGATGAGCCATCCCTCAAAGGGAAGAGATCTAGGACCTGTAACATCCAAGATATTCACCAGATTGCAAAAATGTAAGAATCTAAATAAAATGTACCTGGAGCAGAATCTAAAAAAATTACTCATAGAACTGGAAATCTGTTTGAACAAGATTTCTAATTATATATCATTTTCCCAAAATGGAGTCCAGATGTGCAAGATAGAGCTCTTGGAGTGCAAAACTGAACATCTGGCTTTGACAGTAAAAAACCACCATCAAAATACAAAATTAGAAATTACCTCTAGATCTAGATAGGGCTCGAAACTAGATTTATGATGATAGCTCATTTGCCCAATTTTGACACCGTATGCTCAAGTTATGAGAAACAACCACATGTATGCTGATGGGCCCAAAAAATGGTGTCTAGATGTGCTAACATTAGCACTTCACAAGGCTAAAATTGATGGCCAAATGACCGTTGCAGCATAAAAGGCCCCTAGGGCAAAACAATTGGGCCCTTGGTTGCCATATGACTAGGGACTGAGGCTGCATTAGCTACGAGCTTAAATTTGATGGCCAAATGGCCATCGCCTCCCCCAATTTTTTTCAAAATCGCATGTGCACCTCAGGATGCATGCTAGAACGTACGGATTTTCCTTGATTTACATGCCAAGGTATTCAATTTTTATCTTGATTTGCATGCTAGGATAGTAAAAATTTTGCTTCAATTTTCATGTTAGGGCAATACAATTTTTGCCTTGATTTGTGTGCCAGGGCCATACAGCCTAACATGCAAAAAACATTTGTCTCAGAATGCAACGTCACCCAAATTGGATGTGCATTATATTGAAATAGGGGTTTTTGGGCGCCGCGAGCTCAATGGCGAGGTCCGTTTGGGCCCAAAGTGCTCCAAAAAACCAGTGACCCTGTCCATGCAACTCTCTGAGATGTTGAAGGGGGCTAGCCCGCTAGCGGTCCCGCTAGTGAGTAACCACTAGAAGACTACCGACAGTGTCGTCAGATAGAAAATATTTTCCTTAGATTGCGTGCCCAGGACGTAAAACCTGGCATGCAATTTTTTTTTGCATCTGAGGCCAACTTATCCAAAATTGACAAGTTTTATATTAATCTTGGGGTTCTCGAATGCTACAAATGCAACCATGAGGTCCGTTTGGGAAAAAATGCTCCAAAAAATAGTGATCACCTCGAGATCCATGCTGAGGCCGGTTGCAAGAAATTTCTTGCCACAGATTCTAACTTTGTCCAAATTGGATAAATTGTTTATGGATCTAGGGGTTCTTGGATGTTGTAAACATAACTACGAGGTCCATTTGAAGCTAAGATGACCAAAAAAAGAGGCCCCCATGAGATCTGACAAAAAACCCTCTGAAAATGCAGATATGATGAACACAACTGAATCTCTCAAGAACAAGACATGGGAAAACAAATTTGAAGCTCTGATACCATATTAGAGTTGATGAGTAAACAACCCATAGCTCCTAAGAACACCTACATGCAAACACCTGTCACAGAAAGAGAGAGAAGCAAGAATCTAGAAGCTAGAGAGGCCTGAACGCATGGATCCATGAAAGAGGAGACATTCTTGATGTACAAAAACAAAAGTTTCAATTCAATAAAAATGAATGTTTCTCGATAAGATTACAAGAGAGATCAATCCTTATAAAAGGAGATCAAAACCCTAAAAGGGTGAACAAACATAGGTTGCATGATAATAAATAATAAAGCAATTAATTATTATATGCCTAAAGTTTAGCTTAAGTGGAAAGAGATAATAAGTGACTTGGTAATTAAATCAATATGATTTAATTAATAAGTAAAAACTTTATTAATCTAACATCTAAAACCCCCAAAAAGGTACAAAACTATGTAATTGGTATATACTTTAACTTTTTCACATAAAAATATATCCTCCTTTGGACAAAACTTCTAGTGTTATACCTTCGACACCACTTTTATGACCTTTTCCCACTCTTTCCAATGGTGTACACCCAACTTGGTCAAATCTCCTACATAAGAATGATCAATAGAATATGTTACATGTTATGGATGAACTATTTCATGGAGATTAGGTGCCTACATCCATGAAATGGATCAGTGTCTCATGAAAACCCCTCAAAATCAGTGAAACAAGGGTGCTCCAATATGACAGTTAGTATATTTTTTGCAAAATTTGATTGGAATTGATTAGAAGAGTATATAAAGGTTTCAAAACATTCAAATAACAATTTCTAACTCATTAAAATGCAAAACCAAGCAATGCCAATAAAAATACCATCAAATATGTGCATAGAATGCAAGGAAAAGCAGTCTTTTATTGATCCTTTACCACTGTCCATACAAGTTTGGGGTCTCTATTGTATGATTCCCATTGCTTCATATATCCCCTAAATACCTTACCAAATGATCTGAGTGGTTGGTTTCTCCTAACAAAGCTAATTACGTAAGTTTTTTATCATTTCCCTCCAAAATGGTACTAGTCATTAAATTTAATTTTTTAAATTTTAAACTCATAATTACTTGACTCCTAATAACTTATGGAATTAAACCTTATTCATTTTGATCTCATAAGGACCAAATTAAATTATTAAACTCTTTAGACTCCTAAGTAACCTATCTAGACATCAAGTTGCCCTATTACATGAATTTGTTGCTAGGGTGCTTATCAAGACCCTTAGGAATTTGGATCATTACATTTGATTCAACATTACAAAAGGACATTATTGGCTTAAGAACATTCCAATTGACTTCCTTTCATGCATTATCAGCTTCCAAGGTGCTTTGAGTCCTCATGTGCCCATAGGCTTTCCTAGGTGCTCTTGCACCATACTCACCACCAACAAAAGAGCTATTATCCTAGGAGATAAGGGGTCTTCTTCACACCTCCAAGTCTTCTAGAAGGTAATTTGCAATCTTTTCCTCCCTTAGGCATCTACTACGATAAAAAATCCTCATACACCTTATTAGAACCTACAATAAATTTGTTAGAAACATGAAAAGACATCATATTATTAATGCCTTCACTTGACTTCTCTTTGGGATAGTCATCATAGATTTATTTTAACTGTACTTCCTTCTAGATCCTAAGGTCCAAATGACCCCTGTTCCTACCCTCCATGGATAGTCTTTCACTATATTTTGTTGGTTCCACTAAAGGACACAAAATAATCCCCACCAAGACACCATTGGCTACCCGATTAGCCTACAAACCTCCCACTTGATTCTTATTAGAAAGGTGCTATGTTTTATGCACCAAAATGGACTCTCTAGTCCTCTAATCCTTCATCATCAATCATCTCTCTTCATAATCCTATGACCCAATATACTCTTTCCTTCCAAAACAAATAATCCTTGATTCATTTGAACTTCTACTTTGCAAAGGTTTGAGGGGGAAAGCTTTACCATCTTTGTGAACAATGTAAGTGTTCTCATAACCATGATGAATAGTTATTCTCAAGGAATTCTAGGGCCTTCCCAAAAGAGCATGATAATAGGTCATGGGGAGAATATCACATAACACCTTATCCTTATATTCACCAAGTGTGAAATCTACATAGGCTTGTTCCCTAATCAACATACTTTGCTCATCAGTCACCCAAGAAGCCTTATAGGGTTTTTCATGAGGGAACTTCTGAAAATTCAATTTATCCACCATCTCATATGAAACTAAATTATAAAATGAGCCCAAGTCTATGATCATCTTATATATCTTTCCTTGACTTAAAAAATGAGTTCTAAAGATGGATACCTCTAATTTTCTTTGCTGCTTTATAGCTGCCTCTTTTCTCACCATGAGAAATTAACCTTTAGTATATGGTTCTAACTCAATACTTTCACATTTTTCCTTGTTTTCATCTTCTCCTTATGTTAAATTCACTCTTCTATTAGGTTTCTTGGCATCTTTTTTAGGGCACTTGTAGAAAGGATGTTCTTGTTGGGATTATGGAAAGGTGAGTTACTCAGAGGGGAGGGGTGAATCAGTAACCCTAAATTTTTTTGTTCTCAATCCTCAAGATAATATCCTTCATTAATAAACTATCATATTCATCATTTCTAGTCATTCATAACATAACTAAAATGTAAATACTTCTAATCTAACAAATAAACATTCATGAAACTTCACACATGACACAAAGATTTTGGTATCGTAGAAACCCTTGTTAGAAAGTAAAAACTACGGTGGAGATGAAACCTACAAAGATTCACTACTGCAATAATAAAGTTGCATGTTGGGGCATACAATTTTGATCACTTATAATAATCTTACCTAGTTAGGAGTAACATTTAAAACCTGTTAAGATCTACCTTTTTAGAGGATTCTAGAAACACTCTTAAGTGTGCACTCGGTTAAGAGATTTATAAAAAGACGGTTAAGTCTATTCTCTTAGGATATTTTTTGGCTACAATTATTAGAAAGTAACAATATAATGATCTAGATGTTGTAACTTACTTTGTAGAATTTCAGATCTAATTAGCCCTTATCTAAAATCACCTTTATGTGATTGTTATCTCCTTTAAATACTACTTGGTAGCCTCTGGTCTTCTTTTGATATAATCTTGAATACTTTGTCAAAACTTAGCATCACAACCCTGTCTGATCTTTAAATGTCTCCTGCAGGCAAATATTTCTCAACATATACTTTCTAATATGACATCTTGGCAATTCTTAAATCATAACGATTCTAACCTAATTAGGATTGTGAAAAATTCTAGAAAACATTTGATCGACGATCCATATGAATAACCTATTTCAAAACTACATAGGGATCATCACCAATCAATATGATATCTCCAATAAATCTTTACCTTGATTTATGTAAACCATTTTCTAGCTCGGTAAAAACTGTTTGCCTTGTTTTCAGTGTCATTCCAAACTTCTATGTTGATCCTGTATCACTCAGTAAATACTATATCTTTGTCTTAGTAAAATACTAATGTTTGGTAAATAGTTATGCTTGGTTATAAATATACTCGGTGTTCTCGGTAGTCATCTGGCTCGGTGTTGATGCTCAGTCAAGCCTATGCTCGATTAACATGTCTTTCTCCTTATGCTCTGCTCGGTTACTATACTTAGTGTTTTGATCAACTTGTCTATTTTCTCTCCTTTATTGACTACATGTGTGACACTAATGTCAAAACTTAATGCAATTATGTGTAACAGTCCTACCTCTCCACAATTGTAGCACTTACCAGTGAAGGTACTTGTACCTCTACCTGCACCAAATCTTCCTCCTCTCCTTTGTGCATTCCTTTGATCTATGATGGGATCCTTTCCATTATCACTAATACCTTGTCCTTGTCCTTCATTGGACTTTCTACCTCTTCCCCTATTTGTACCACCTCTTCCTCTCCCTTGCCTCTCTTGCTTCCTCCTTAACTTATCCTCAACCCTGATGGCTAACTGATAACACTCTTCCACCATAATAGGTGTAGAAAGACTAATTTCATCTTGTATATTGAACCTTATACCACCTAGGAATATTACTACTTTCTCCTTCTCATCTTCATAATGTGCAATCTTGATGTCAAGTTTATGAATCTCCTTGGTGTAACTTTGGACATCCATGTCCTTTTGCCTCAAACTTTGCAATTTTTGTAGAACTATACCTTGTACTCTTTAGGAAGGAACTTATCCTTCATTTTTTCCATCATCCTTGGCCATGAAGTAATTCTTGGTACTCCCTTCTTCCACCCATTTTCTTGTAAGAAATCCCACCATAATAATGCATGCCCCTTCAATCTAGACTTAACAACCTTAATATTTTGACCATCCTCTACATCTTCACAATCAAATAAATTTTCAACATCACTAAACAAATAAATTAATTCTTCATCATGCAATCTACCATCATACATTGAAATATCATACTTACCTCTAGAATCACCTTCCTTAATGGCTTTGACAAACTTGGCCATCCTTGCACCCTCAGGATCCAATTCTTCCCTTGGTGCTACTTCTTCTTCACCCTCTTCTTCTTCACGATCCCCTTGTTCACTGTCTTTATTCTTATCCAACTTGCTTCTCCACCTTTCTATTTCTTCTTTCATCTTCCTACTTTCCTCTTCTTTTTGTGCCATAATCTTGGCAAGTTCAACATTAGTCACCCTTGGAGGCATTTCTTGAGCCTCTTCCCCAAAAGTTTCAAAATCTTCTTCCTCAGACATATACACTTGTCCCTCTTCCAAAGGAATCTTCCTAGATTTGATACCACCTGATGCAGAGGGAAGTGGTTTAACAATAACTAAGGTCTTCAAAGGTTCTCCAAATGCAATGGTTGAATAAATGGCACTAGCAACCCCAAATGCACCAAATGACTTCAATTGAACAAAGAATGTCAAAATACCTACCCAATGCCTCTAAAACCTTGGATCAAATTTCAACAAAATTTACAACTTTCTCCAACAGGTTACAACCTCCTACAATGGATCTAACACAAAAATCCACTTTTAAGCCCAAATAGGCCTAGTAGACCTAGCATCCCTCTAATAGACCTAACATCCCTTGACCTTTCCACTTTCAAAAGTCTCTAGAAATGACTCCAAAAAAATGAATTTGGCAGTAGTTTGGCCAGACTAACTTCCCACATAATCCTTTTACATAACCCTCACCAAAACTTCCTCAAAACTAGGGCTTTTTAGTTCAAACCCATCCCTTCACTTATGGAACCCAAAAAAAGGTCCAACACTATTTAATTGGTATATACTTTGACTGTTTCACATAAAAATATATCCTCCTCTAGATAAAAATTCTACTGCTATACCTTTGGCACCACTTTGGTGCCCTTTTCCCACTCTTTCCAACATTGTACACCCAAATTGGTCAAATATCATACATAAGAATGATCAATAGCATATGTTACATGTTAGGGATAACCCATTTCATGGGGATCAGTCACCTACATCCATGAATGGATCACTGTCTCATGTAAACCCATCAATATCAGAGAAATAGGGTTGCTCCAATATGACAGTTAGTATATTTTTGCAAAATTTGATTGGAATTGATTAGAAGAGTATAAAAAGGTTTCAAAAAATTCAAATAATAGTTTCTAACTCATTCAAATGAAAAAACAAGTAATGCCAATCAAAATACCATCAAATATATGTATGGAATGTAAGGAAAAGAAGACTTTTATTGATGCTTTACCACCATCCATACAAGTATGGGGTATCTATCATACAATGGCTTCCCATGGCTTCATATAGCCCCTAACTACCTTCCCAACTAATTTGGGTAGTTGGTTTCTCTTAACAAAGCTAATTACATAAGATTTTAATCATTTCCCTCCAAAATGGTACTAGCTGTTAAATTTAAATTTTTAAATTTTAAACTCATAATTACTTGACTCCTAATAACTTATGGACTTCAAAATTATTCATTTTGATCTCATATGGACCAAATTACATTATTAAACTCTGTAGACTCCTAATTGACCTATCAAGGCATCATGTTGTCCTATTACATGAATTTGATTCTAGGGTCCCTATCAAGGTCCTTAGGACTTTGGATCATTATATTTGATTAAACATTACAAAAGGCCATTATTGGCTTTAGAACATTCCAATTTACTTCATTTTATGCATTATCATCTTCCAAGGTGTTTTGAGTCCTCATGTTCCCATAGGCTTTCCTAGGTGCTCCTACACCAACCTTATTAAAATATGGAAGTACCAAAATATATTTCTTTATAATGTTTCTTTTTAGAAATTCAAAACTCTTTGTTGCTCTCATAGTTCACTTAAACTCTTTTCTATCCCCTTTCATTGTTTTAGTTAGGGGGTGACATATACTAATTTTTTTAAATGAAATTTATATGAAAAATAGCCAAATCATGAAAAGATCTCACCTTGGTAGCACTATTTGGAGTAGACCATTCAAGGTTTGCCTTCAATTTTTGTGGGTCCATTTTAAGAACATATATTGAGACAAAAACTCCCAGCTACACTAACCCCTTTGCAAAAATGCATTTCTTCAAGATAATCAATAACTTTTCTTTTGTTAACTTCTTAAAGACCCTAAAAATTTGCATCATATTCTCCTTCAATGATTTATTGAAAACAAGAATACCATGCAAGTAAACAATAAAAAAATTACCTAAAAACTCCTTTAGTACCTCTTTCATGAGCTACATGAATGTGCTTGGTGCATTGGTTAGCCCCAAAGACACAACTAACCATTAATACAAAACCTCTTTAATTTTGAAGGTTGGTTTCCATTCATCTCCTTTTCCAATCTAAATTTGGTAATATCCACTCTTCATATACATCTTTGTGAAGTACTCAGATGTAGTCCAATAATCTATAATATAATCCATCCTTGGAAAGGAAAACCTATACTTTATAGTAATCTTATTGATATCTTGAGAGTATGTACATATCCTCCATTCTCCATTTTTATTTAGTTCTGGTACTATTGGTACTACATATGGACCCAAACTTTCTCAAATTAACTCTTTTTACAACTCATGCACTTGTATGTTCAAATCTTCACTCTCTTTTGGATTCATTCTACATGCTACCTTATTTGGCATACCGTCTCTAGGAATCAAGTCCATTTGATGAGCAATATTCCTTACTGGTAGTAATCTGTTAGGTACATTATTACATACAATATCCTAAAACTCATTGGTACAAGAGAACCCAAGGGTTGGTTGATCCAATCCATCTTGTTTTTCTTTGTTAGCCATCTTTTTCATGTGTGAGTTTTCCCTAAGGTCATGATGACCACAATGTGAAATCCAATAGGGATAAGAGGTCTAAATAGGTGTTAGGTCTTTGCAATCTTGAGGCTTAAGTGTTAAGTCTCTTTCTTGGTGAAATGTTTTGTGATGATGTCACTATGATATAATTGGGTCTAGGGTGTGAGTAGATTCATATTTGAACATAGCATGGAGTCTAGAACTCTCTAGGGCTTAACCAAAGTATTTGGTTTTCAAAAATTCAAAAGTTGTAAAAATGTTGCAAAATGTTGCTTAGCAACTTTTGCAACTTTTTAAAGTTGCTCTGATAGAATTATACAAACATCCTAAAATGATCTAAGAGTGCCATAATCGAAACCTAAGACTAATTTCAGACTATTTAAGTGGATTTGGACCAAATCCCGAGGTTAGACAATATTATGTACAGAGCTTGGATTTTGGAAGTGTGAATAGTGTGTGAAAGTTTGTGAATCCTTGTAATCAATGAATTGAAGATGAATGTTTTGAATTGTGATATGGATTGAAATCAATGGATTTTTTAGTTTAGTATCTTTCCTTGCATTGTGTGTCATTAGATTATGAGATTTTGTTTTTTTTCTTGTTCTGTATTAAATCTTTATCTTCTCCATGTTCACTGGTTCAAACCAGGAAGGTGTGTGAAATGAGGATCTAACTCACTATTCCACTGTTCAATTTGTATGACCTCTTGGGGATAGTGTGTAGAATCCATGTATATAACTTGTACAGGAGCATGGGCCCTAGAAATTTTGGGAAGCATTTACAAAGTCTTTCCCTAGGTGAGCCTATGGTGACCTTGGCTAGGAAAGACTGAGACACAACAAAGATAACTTGTAGAGGTGTGCATGAAGCCTTCAATTAGTGGTTGGAGGTCAAAGAAAAGGTATTTTACAAGAAATTATCAAGAGGATAGGGTCTAACCAATCTATTTGGTTATCCAAATCTTGTAGACAAGTAAAGCAATCAGAGAAGTCCTAAAATCCTCCCAAAACACCTATTTTTGGTTTGGGGATTGTATGGTAGAGTGAAGCCCTAAAACCTCAAAAATCCTTGAGAGGTTGGATATTTAAGTGAGAGTCCATAATTAATTTGTAGGGTTCTTTGGCATCATTTGGGAGAAAATCTCTATTTTTCCAGAATAGGAAGCCTAATTGGGGCTCTTCCTTATAGCCCTATTTTGTGAAGGATCTATGAGACCGGTAAGGAAGTTAAGTGAAGTAAGACCCCCAAGACCTATAAATGAATAAAAAAAATGTGTTTAAGCACCTTGTCACCTATGAAAGATCCTATGCTAGTATTGGAGGTGGTGAGCCCTTAGATGGCATTAAGAGTTATTGTGTGTATGTAGGAAGAGGAGCACCAAGGACTTAGCTTGTCTTGGTAGTTTCTACTTGATAGTTTGGTTGGTTAAGTAGACTAGGGGATCAAGCCACAAGGGGGGTCCTATAGGTCATTAGGTGTCAGTAGAGAACACCTCAAGGTAACATGTGAGACCTAGGCAAGAGCTTGTGATTGGCTATCCCAACCTCCCTATCACTCATCCAAGAAGGTTATAAATTTCATAGGTATATCTTCTACTTCCTTTTTGTCAAATTTTTAAATTAATAAAAACCACATATGCTCATGCTTCATGCCTTCTAGAAACTTCCTTCCATTAAATAATGATATTCTTGTATTACTACATACCTTTTACTCTATTTCCTTCAATTGATTAAGCTTGTGTCAAACTCCATACATTTTCAAATAATAGGTATTTGTATATCCATCATGTACTATATGATGATTAAATTGATATGGTCTCCCTAACAACATACAAAAAACCTCCATAGGCATGATATTGCATAATACTTCATCACGATATTTTCCAATTTTGAAACTAGACATTGTTCATTGACCAAAGCCTTGTGCTCCTTCTGCAACCAAGAAATCTAGTAGGGATTCAAGTTCCTCCTCTCTAACTTCAATTTTCTAATCATTTTCTATGCAAAATAGCTATCAATACTACCACCATCTATAATAATATTTTGTAAAATTTACCATTACACTTACATCTTGTGCATAAAAAATTATTCCTTTGTGTTGATTCCTATAGACACTTAAAATTGTCCCTTAACATTATAATTATTTAATTATATTTGTTATATTCTTCTACTTATTTAATTAAATTTATTTAATTAAATGTGGTCCATTATTCTATAGTATTTAAATTTAATTTAAACACCCTCTCCTTAATTGTATTAAATTTTATTTAATACCTTTCCTCCATATAATCCCCCATTAAATAATCTTAATTTATTTAATTTCCCTCACATTCTATTATTCTCCTAAACTATGATTAGTCTAATTTTTAGTTAGATTAATCCTAAATATAGACCTAGATCCTACCCTACTCATATCACTCTCAACAAATAGACCTACTTTCCAATTAACCAAGGTTAATTAGGCTAAGTTTTGGATTCCTACACCCATTAGTCCTAATTATTTTCTCACATATGTGAGAGAAAATTTTCAAAAATTGCCTTTTCAAAAATTGCTAAAAATTTCCAAAAAAAAGCTTCTTACAATTTTTTATGATACTTCTTACACCTTCCAAAAGGGTAAAAATGGACTTTTTTCTTACACATATCTAGCACACACTTAGACATGTGTACATGAAGAACACATTGACCCATCCCATCTCAAGTTGTTCACACATGTGTGAGAAAAATTAGATTCTTGTATGGATTATGTGTCACTCATGTGGCACCTATGTGGATACCACATATGATCCACTTCACCACAGCCCTCCAAAATCCTATAAATAGGTGCCTTTCCGAGAGTAATTCATGCAACATTCTTGCATTTAGAGTTATCATGCTAGTTTCTTGATTGTAGTTATTGCATTTAATTATTTTTGTTTAACATGCTTGGTAGTTGTTTGCATTCATGGTAGATAGTTGTATTTAGTTCATCTCTACTTGTATTCATATTGAATGCTTGAGACTAGTTCTTTATAACTAGGTCTTGAGTTCATTCAATACCATCTGCACCTAGCTTGCATTTAGTTTCTTGTATTCATCATTTATTTTCAATTAAAGTAAGATTTAGTTTATTGTGTTGGGAGAGGACACCCACAACCATCTCTAAGAGCTTAAATCAAGCAAGTCTTGGGTGCACTTGCTTCATTCTCATCAAAGGTTGTGGTGGAGGCCTTTGTTTTGGTTTTGCAAGTTTATAAAAATGCTTGTTTAATAATGAATATCTTGTTTATCTCTAATGTTTTCATGTTTGAGATTTCTCCTAACAGGTAGGTTTTTGTCACATACATTTTGGCACGCCCGGTTGGACCCATGTCCCTGATTTAAATTCATTTTCTTCTAATTTCCATGATTCTTAGAAACTATCATGCAATGGCGTCTCCACCCTAGAATGGTCATCTGCACATATTGACATCTCCTCCTGGGTTGAAAAGGACTTAAATTTTTTATATTTTAAAGTATTTTTTTTTGGATATTTTAGGTTTTTAACTCTCCGGTTTCTACCAGGACATCGATTTTATAAAGTTAAATGCTATCAAAATATTTCAAAAATTTATTTTAAGCACAATAAACTTACTTTATCATCTGCATAGGTTGAATGTCATCTCAGTGGATTGGTGTCTATGACTGTGTTCGATCGTTTGCGCTCCTCAAAAATCATGATGTCAGGTGACAAGTATACTTTTCTAGGTTTTCATTACATTGTCATTTGTGCTTTCTAACAGTCATCTGTGACTGTTGACTATCATTTGTGACAGTTGAATGAAATTTGTGCAGACTGTCATCTACAACTTAGAATTGTCTTCTGCGCTTTGTGACAGGATATCTTAATTTTCCAAAAATATTTTGTGTTACTAATTCATCTAGATTTTTGCAGCACCTCGAATCTAAAGACTGAGTATCCAAAACTACTACTATTGTGTGTTGTAGGATGTTGAGATAAGACTTTCTCAAACATCAAACTACTCACCTTTTGTCTTGCAGGTTGCCTAGGAGGTACAAAAAAAATCATGTTTTATTAACTTATTTCTTAGGCACATTAATAAAAGTTCACTTGTAGTATTTTATTAAGTGTTAGGGGAGTATTATTTTGTCTTTAAAAGACAATCATAAACCTAGACTCATTTGATAAGATACTTAGAAAGGGGCTTTAAAAATGAACAAGCTTGTTTGATGTGTTTGGGAGAAAACAACATTGGATAGGAGATTATGCTCTTTTTCCCTTGAGAGGGAAAATAAGAAATCCAAACTCCTTTCATTGCCAATCCATGCTTTTTGAATTCATCCTTTAGACGGGCCTTTTGGTTGAGGTAAAAAGCTCCTGGGAAGAACCCACGTGAGAATGAGTTGTGAGCCCACCACTCCAGCTCATGTTAATAAAATTTTATTCTTGGGGTTAAAGCCTCAAAAGTTGGATATCGTTTGAGATTATACATGACTCTCACCTAACACATTAGTAGGACCTTATGACCCTCAATCACGTTTATGTGACTACCTGTGCTAAGGTGCTTTGTGGGGCTATATGCCTAAATCATGCTTGTGAAAACATAAGGAATGTATTCGAACGAAGACCCTCACTAAGATCCTTAGAGTAGAAGCTACCTAGTTCACTCTTGAAAGTGTGGTAATCCAAGTGCAAGGAGGATAGTAACCTTCCCAAGACACTTGACATATCGTGCCTTTATGAGTGTTTGGAGTCAGATAATATGATATCATGACTGGAGCCATTGCATGGTTGGTGATGACCGTATTATAATTAGATCTTGAAGTTTTCCTAAGTCAACGAGTGAGGATTTTAATGCTCTACCAATTACTTAGGGTAGGAACTATGTTTGACTGTTTGCAATAAACATTATCTCAAGAACATAGACCTCAAAAATGTTATTTTGTATCAGCTTCATTGTCACTATCGCTTGTCTCCTGCAAGGTTTCTTTTTACCTTGCAAGATTTTTTTCAGACATGTGACTATTATTTTTCTGGTTTGAATGCTTGAAAATTGGTTCCTGCCATCAAAAAGATTGCCTAAAAACCAAACTAGAAAGTCTAAACTGATCAAATTCATCAAAACACCCTAAAATCTAAATTGTCATCTCTGACATGGAATGGTCATTTTAGCAGATTGGCATCTGCATCTGAGAATCATCATCTTCACTTGAAAACAATGAGATATTTGACCCAAAAAGAACATAAAAAAATTGGTTTTCCAAAGACCCTTGAAATCATTTGTCCCAGAACATAGATCTACTCAATCAAATCAACTTTCTTTCAGGATATGAACAATTTAGAAAAACATAAGAAAGTGAAACTTCCAATTTCCTGAGTCTATAGAGAAAAGAAGATCACTGATAAAAAGGCTAGAGTCAACACATCCTATTCTAAATCTATTCAAAAGACTCTTGAATCCGGTAGAAGTTTGATAAGATGAACTATAACAATCAGATTTCTAATTTTGTTTCCAAGAACAAAGTAAACATGGCCTTTGTCACTTTGGAATCCTATGATTAAGTACCTTTGACCTTCATTCTCCTTCAAATCATTCATCATCTCCTCATCTTTAATCACCTCTACCTTCATCCACATTTCAAAACATTAGGAGCATTAATCAAAACCTTGGACTTTAAATAAAAATCAAATCAATCCATCTGTCACACCTTAATCAAGAAATAGGGTGAAAGAATCAATTCAATGGTGTCTCATAGACCTTTAATCAAAGAAAAATTAATCCCTTTCTACTTTGAGAACTGAGCCTTTCTCTATTAGTTTTAATCCAATTTGATTTTTTTTGGGGATCATCAGTCTATCACCCAAATAAGAGAAGATTTTATATCTAATCTGATCCTTTGTTTGTACAATCAAAAGGTCTTGTTTCACCTAGGTTTGTTCCAAACCTTTAAATCAAGTCAATCTTTGAGGCTTAGTTCCTCTTTAATCCAATCAATCAAATTAATCCCAAATCAAATCCAATCAATCCTCGAGGCTTAGCCCTCCTAATCTAATGCAATTCCTAGTCCAAGTTGCTCCTAATTCATCAATTCACTTTCCTCCTCTCATCATCTTCCATCAATATTTGAACATTATTCAATCCCATCCAAGGTCACTTGTGCATGGTACTTACTCGATCTCAAGCCAAGATAAGACAAGAACCTCTCACCATGGATAATGATCAAGAAACTGTCTACCAAGAAGACTTAAATGATGATGAAGAACCACATATAGAATTTGATACAAGCATACCTGAAAGTGTCAGTGCAAATCCATGAGCCAAAGAGTTCTTCAACGATTCTAACAATTTGAGCCTAGTAGAAGATTTAATCCAAGCCAATAGTTCTAATATCTTCATGAACCTTATTTAAATGGGTGTCATTCTCCTTGAAAATTTTGATGAAACCTTGCTTGAGAAAAATATGATTTGAACCAATAAAGGTAAGGTCATTCCCATTATGCCTTCAACATCTAATAAAACAAATCAACCCTCTCATGATACACTTGAGAAAATTTGGCAACTTCTAAGAAGACCCAACTCCAATGATAACAACAATGTCAATGGAGTGAACAATAATGACTTGAATGGAGGTCATGGACCTGAACATCAACCATGGTCATTAGGGAGACACTCTACTTCAATCTTCTCAAAGCCTAATGGAGTTTTGAAGAATCAAATTTATTCACATACGAATAACACCAACCACAATAGACACAACACAAATCCTCCACCTCTCGGAGGACATAACACATCATTTGGGGGAGGAACACATCAAGGCCATACAATTGTCAACAATGATCCTCCTGAGTTGGTACAAAAAATCAATAAACTTAAGAGCATGATGACCACTATGCAAAAAGATAGGAAGAAAGAATTCTATTTCACAAAGATATGTCCTTATCTATTTGATAAATCAATCAGTGTTCAACCATTCCCTGCCAATTTTAAAATTCCTAAATTTGATAAATATAAGAGAGAATCATGTATTGTGCAACATGTTAAGGAATTATATGGAGGAGCTCAAGAAGTTTCCCACAATGATAATTTACTTCAAAGACTCTTCACTAGGAGTCTTGGAAGACTTGCTCTTGAGTGGTTACTAAATCTTGCTCCTAGTTTTGTATCAAATTTCAATGATCTTGCTGAGAAATTTGTTGCACAATACTCTTACAATACTAAACACCAAGCGTCACTTAACTTATGCAACACAAATCAAAGAAATGGAGAAAAATTTGCTAGCTTCCTTCAATGATGTCGACATCTTGAATAATGTATGCCTTGAAAAATTCCAGATTCACACCTTGTTGATATCTTCACTAAGAATCTAGTTACAAAAATGTCATTCCAAATGAAAATGGCTGCCCTAGACTCATTTGAGGTACTTATTTTAAAAAGGGAAAATCTATTGAAGATGGTATTTTGATGAAAGGACCCATTAAACATTATCCCTCTAATTTGTCTAACACTAATGATAAACCCTAGTTTTGGTCCAAGAATAAGGGTGTTGTTAATGATGGAGTGACAAATGCTAAGCATGTCCAAAATGTTCAAGCATCCAAAAAACAAGCAAAAAAATCATAATAACAATGATAGAAATAACCACAATAAAAATAATAACCAGAACAATCAAGCTAATAAAACCAATCAAAATTAGAATCAGAATCAAGGATCTGGTTATTGTGGTTCCCTATTCTCATGTTACAATGGAAACAACAACAAAAACAATAGACCACAACAACAAAGATAATTCAGACAGCTAGTAGACACCCTTGATGTCATATTTTGACATTTAGTCGATCAAGGGATGATGGTCTATCCTAACACAAGGACTTTCAATGATAATCAAACAAAACCAAACTAGTGTAAGGATAATGAATACTGCAATTATCATCACATTAAAGGGCATGAAATCAAGAAATGCATGAAATTTCACCATTTTGTTCAAGATTTGATTGATGATAGAAAAATTGAAGTATAAGGTCAAAATGCCTCTACCTCCAATGCCCAATTAAAAATGTATTGTAAGCCTTTCCTAGAACATAATAAAAATGGTTCCTCATCATTCAAAGGATTTTCCTATGATTACACTACAAAAAAGATCTCAGGAGATGAACGCACTTGTGGTAGCCTCAAAGAAAATGATGTCTATAGTTTTGAATCACCATGTGGCCACATCGAGCAATCTAAAACTCATGTAAACATGCTGAATCTAAAGAGTGTTGATTTCAATGTCACCACCTATCATCCTCGAGTCACTATACAAGTTGTTGCAAATCTACCTGTTACAGATCCTTCTGCTGCACCATCAACATCTATATGAATTACATCACATTATGACCTTATTTTGTTGTTAAAGAAGAGCCTTGCACATATATCCATCCTAGAGCTTCTCCATACATCCCCTATCCATAAAGAGGCCCTTGAAAATGCCATGACTGAGTCCTGTGTCCCTGAAAATATCAATGCATCCCAGTTCCAAGCCATGATGAGAAACTTAGCCTCCCAAAAAACCTAGTGTTTACCAACAAGGATTTCAAAGGTCCTGATCCTCATCACAATAAACCTTTTCATATCCAAGTTACCATCCACAATACTCAAATCAAAAGAGTCCTCATAGATAATGGATCTAGTCTAAATTTGTGTACTTTAAGTATGATCTGCAACATCGGTCTTTTTGAAGACCTCATTGAAGTAAATAAAAGAATCAAAATAAAGGCATATGATGATAGAGAAAGGTTGAGAAAAGGTCTCATTGCACTCCCCTTACAAGTGAGCCCAACCCTTATTGAAATAATTTTTTAGGTGCTCGATCTAGACCTACCATATAACATCCTTTTGGGTAGACCATGGATACAAACTATCTCAGGTGTCCCATCCATGTTTCATTAGTGTTTAAAGTTCCCACACCATTGAGACAAAATAACAATACCTGGAGACCATGAGCCTTTCCAATATTGAAAAAGGTTGGAGGCTAAACAATCAAACTCCTACCCATTGAACGAGTAAGTTCATCCAGTTCAACAAGAAAATCCTGTCTAAACCACTTCTTCTGAAAATAATTCTAGATGTCTAGACTAGCTAAAGGAAAGGAAAAAGTTACTATAGAGAAGAACATTGAGTTTGAAAAGAAGGTCCATTTCATAGATCAAGGTATGGGGGAGTATAAGTTTGAAAATTCCATGTGCATTGGTGAGATCCCCCTTTCCCCCAAGTCTTATGGTAAACCTTCACAAATATTCCCTAAGGGATATAAAGAAACTAGGAAATGTAAACAAATAACATTTGAACATTTTCCTAATCTTACTAAGCATCCAGAGGTAGTATCAACTTTCCATTTTAAGAAGAACTCTATAGTAAGGATTCAAATTAATTATAAAATTCCCAAGGCTAACTTGTCAAGTGCTATTGATTATGTGCGGAAGTCATCCTTCACTTGCTGTGGGAACTTGGAGGGTCATAGTGCTATGCTCTTGTCTCTTTTCACAATAAATTATTTGTTAAATCTTGGTGGGGATGGATACTTTTGGTGTCTAGAATGTGAGAGTTGCACTTGAGCCCAGTTAAGAGGAAATTCCCTTTGAAGACAATATTTCCAAATATCAGCTTCAAAAACATAAAAAAAAACATATATATATATATATATATATATATATATATATATATATATATATATATATATATATATATATATATATATATATATATATATATATATATATATATATATATATATATATATATATATATATATATATATATATATATATATATATATATATATATATATATATATATATATATATATATATATATGGGATTTTTATCACACAATTAAGAAAGCCATTAATAGTGGTGATCAAAATTCTATTGCTGAGAATGGCCTTCATATTAAATCTTTGTTACATAGTTGGGCACTTGAATACACGAATGTAATTCTGCATCTTAATGGATATGCTCCCACAAACAATCACTATTCACCTACATTTGGGAGCACACTTCCTTCTCCTTTTCAATCTAATGTTCTAGAGGAATTAAGAACTAAATCTCATTACCATCCTGATGTCGAAGGTAGGTATGCAACGAACTTGGGTCTCCATTCAAGAAGACATCAATGAGACCCTGGTGAGGCAATTTTCATTATGAAGCTTCCTTTTTGAATACATCTGTTAGAATGATTTTAGAATAACTAAGAGGGGGGGGGGGTGAATCAGTTATCCTTAGGTTAGATGTACCAATTGAAAATTTAAACATTTCATCCAACTTAGATCTATTTAGCAATCCACTCAGTCTCCATAGAATATAATCAGTAACATAAACTTGCAGTCCACTATCCAAAAGTAATCAAATGGAAAAATATAAAATATAACACATCAAATAACATTCACACAAGTATGACATCAGGATTTAACATGGAAACCCAATTTGAGAAAAACCATCAGTAACATGGTACCAAATTTTTTACTTTTCTAAAGTGAGCTCTGTGAGGAGCTAACCCTGCTAAAGGTTACAATACACACTGCTAGGTGTGACCCTGTTAAAGGATTTAATCACCATGGTAGGAGTGGCCTTGTTAGAGGGCTTAAGAACATCCCATTAGAATGTCACCTTGATTAAAGGATTTAAAAGTGATTGTTAGGTAAACCTTGATTAAAGGATTTAAACTGATACAATGGTTATAAAGTAATAATAGGTTTTGATTTGAAATATACAACTCACTTTGCAAATACAGATCCACTGTAGCTCATATATTGATTTACTGACTAGCCTTCATTGTCATCTCCATCTCCGAGCTTCTTGAAAATCCCTTCAAGCAATCACCACAACTTTATTTAGCTCTTCACAACTCTTCTCAAATTTTGCTTAGGTTTTCCATTGAATAACATCAACCTCTCCCTCACTGTACATAACCTACAACCAAGTCATCCTTATACCTCCTTGATTAGATAGCTTAACCTTTTTTCTCTTAATCATCTCCATAGATCTTAGGTTTAGGTCAAATTCATCAAATCCTTCCAACATTGTATTCTCCTCCTCCTTCTAGATAATTCTCAAAACTTCTCTTTTAATGCATTAGAAAATGGTTTACCATGCATTAAATGTTCTAGATCATTCATCCTTATCTTCAACACATTGTACATATCCCAAGAATTCAACTATGCCTACTAGGAATTTCAATTCCTTCACAAACTATAAATTACTGACACTCGATGAATACTATGTTCATCTTCTTGGTCATCACCAAATAGCTCGAGCATCACTAAAACTGTTCTTCTCATCAATTACTGTCTTCGTTTGGTTAATTCTCTAATACTCAGTAATTACTGATACTCTGTCAACACTAGAATTTTCTTGGCTTATACTAGCTCTCGGTCAACACTAGCGTCACTCAGATTACACTAAATTTTATTTATCTTTTTTCTCTTTTGCTCGGTTAAGCCTATGCTTGCAGAATTTATTTCCTCATCTCTTCTATGTTTCAAATCAACTATCTTAATCTCTTATTGTTATAGATAAAAAACACATTACATTGCGAATGTGCCAACTAATCAAGTACCCATTGTAGTTTCTCATAATTCAACCTTTCTATTAGGTCTTCTTGTTATCTCCTCTTTTCAAATCCTCTTCATCAATCAAAAGATATGGTACTTTAATAGATAGAAACTGTCTAACCAGTTAAGGTTTGACATCAATGACAATGTAACAATTATTTCAATTGTAGTTTCCAAAAATCTCCCTCTTTGGCATTGATGGAAACACCACATGCAACACCATAAAATCCATATGCATAGTTACCATACAATCTAAAAAGTGTGTAATGAAGCAACTACTATCAAATCTTGCTATGATTAGATCTTCATTAGTAGACTTAGCTTCATTCTGATTCTCATCCAAATATCATCTCCCTCTTGGATAAATTTATCCCTTTTTTCGTTCATCAGTTTATTGAATCTCTCCCTCATCTTATTCATGGTAACTTCTACTGAATCTCTCCCTTAGGTTACTAAATCTCTCCCTCTCTAACAAAAATGCCAAAGACACTTTCATCTTCACCATGTAGATATCTTCATGTCAGTTCTCTAAACTTCATACTCTCTCTGTCATCTTTCTTATGACTGATCAACATCTTGTGCTTTACTCTTCACAACTTTAGGAAACTCATAAAGTGTGACCTCCTTTGCATCAATTTTTCAAATATTCTAATTAGAAAATTTTCCTCAGTTAGGGGAATCACCCCTAATTTACCTCTTAGATACTCATAAGCATCCTTAGGCAATGCTTTAGTGAATATATCTGCTAACTATTCCTTTGTATTCACATATTCTAGTCTCACTTCCTTGTCTTGAACTAGCTCTCTCAAGTAATGATACTTGATAGAAATATGCTTAGTCTTAGTATACATCACAAGGTTCTTTGATATATTGATAGAACTTATGTTATCATATAAAATAACAACTACATTAGTGATTTATTCCTTCATACCTTTCAACAATTGCTTGATCCACACTAGGTTTGAGCAATTAATTGCTACTGCTACATATTCAGCCTCTGCTATAGATTGGGAAATGCAATTCTCTTTCTTGCTTGTCCAAGAGACTAATATATTTCCTAGAAAAAATGTGCCACCATTTGTACTCTTTCTATCATCCACATTTCCTGCCCAATTTGCATCAGTATAAACTTTCTGTTCAAACTTTTCATTTTTATTATAGTACAGTCCATAGTCCTCTATTCCTTTTAGATAGCTTAGTATCATTTTCATTGCCATCATGTGATTTTATTTAGGATTAGAAGAAAACATTGAAACAATCCCAACTACTAATGCAAAATCTAGTCTACTATGAACAACATATTGTAGCTTTCCAATCATAGACCTGTACAAGATTTGATTTACTTCAACTGTATCATCATTCTTTGATACTTTTTGTCTAGTAGCCATAGGTGTACTTACTGGTCTAGAGTCCTCCATGCCAAAGGTTTTCAATATCTCCTTGATATACTTAGATTTTGTAATATAGATAGCTTTCTCCATCTAATAAACTTGCAAACCAACAAATAACTTGATCTCTCCAAACATAGACATCTCAAATTCAGTTTGCATCTCACTTGCAAATGTTTGGCATAGGGATTCTTTTCCTCCAAATATAATATCATCAATAAATATTTCAGCTAACAATGTCCCTTTACCTTTTTCAGTCTTCAAGTACATATTGATGTTGTCATTTGTTCTTGCAAATCCAATCTTTACCAAGTAATTATGAAATCTCTCATACCATGCTCTAGGGGCTTGTTTCAATCCATATAGTGCTTTGTGTAGTTTACAAACCATGTTCTTCTTTCTTGGATCAACAAATCCTTCTAGCTATTCAATGTATACTTCTTCTTCTAGTATTCCATTCAAAAATGTAGATTTGACATCTATTTGATACATTTTGAATCCATTGTAAGCTGCATATGCAAGTAGAGTTCTAACTCCTTCCAATATAGTAACTGGGGAAAATGTCTCCCCATAGTCAATACCTTCTTCTTGTGCATACCCTTTGCATACCAATCTAGCTATTTTCCTTGTGACTTCTCCATGTTCATTCAACTTATTTCTTATTTTTGAACACCCACTTTTTTCCAATAACATTCTTGTCCTTTGGTCTAGGCACCAGTGTCTAGGTTTTGTTATTTTCTATTTTCTCAATTCCCTCATTCATGGCTTGAATAAAATATTCATTATCCAAAGCATCTTTCAATGTCTTAGGCTCAAAATCACATAACAACCATGTTTGGTCTTTTAAATTACTTCTTGTCATAACTCTAGATTCTTTTTCTCCAATGATTTGATCTAGCTTATGATGTCTTCTCACATACTATGCTAATGTAGGCTCTTGTCTGCTTTCTTCTTTCTCTTGATCTTTAGGTTCATTTTCTATCTCTTCTTCTTCTCCTGATTGCTCAACAACATCCTCCTAATGCTCGACATCTTCTTCTTGTAACTCGACAGGCTCTTGTTGTTGCTTGGCAACATTGTTTTCTAGTTTAGATAAATTGTTGGCCTCTCCTTCTTCCATGTATACAAAAGATCTATAATAATTAGGTTCTTGCTTGCATTTAATTTTATTCTTTTCTACATATTTATCAACTCTAACATTTTCACTTTCCATAACTTTGTTACTGTTAGAATTCAAACACTTGTAAGCTTTTCTCTTAGTGGAATAACCTAGGAATATGCCTTCATCACTTTTAGAATCAATATTTTCATTCCTATTGCCCTTGAGTATATAACATTTACTTCCAAAGACTTTAAAGTATTTCACATTAGGTGCATAACCATGCCATAATTCAAAAGGTGTAGCATTTGTTCCTTTCTTGATTTTTACTCGATTCAAGGTATAAACAAATGTGCTTACAACTTCTCTCCAATACTTTTGTACAACATTCTTCTCTATCATTAGTGTTCTAGCACAATCCATGACTGATCTATTTCTTTTCTCTACTATACCATTCTATGGAGGTGTCCTTGGTGTAGAAATTTATCTCTTAATTCCTCTATCATTGCAAAATATGTTGAACTCATTACATATGAACTCTCCTCCTCTGTTAGATCTCAAACATTTCAAGCTTTTACCTATTTATTTCTCAACTTTTACCAAATACCTCTTAAACTATTGAAAGGCATCATATTTTTCCTTAAGAAACATTACAGTCATCATTCTAGAGTAATTATCAACATAAAGAATGAAATATTTATCACCATAGTAACTTTGCACACCAATAGGTCCACAAAGGTCAGTATGAACCAATTCCAAAATATCATCAGAAGTATGTGTCTTGCTTTTGAAACTAGACTTTGTCATTTTCCCCAATTGACATTTTTTTATGAAGGTCATTGAAAAGAACAAAATGTATAGCTCACTAGTTGATATATAACTACACATTGTAGCCAAGTTGTTCGAGGGTGGTCCTAACATGAAGAAACCCCTATAAAATCTCTAGAATTGTCTTCAACCCAAATTTTGATCGTACATTTTTGGAGATTGTAGACCTAATCACTGATAAAAGAAAATATGAACTCATTGATCAAGACTTCACCTTAAATAGAGTGAATATGGGTCCAACTACTATTGAAGGGGATATTTATCACATGAAAAAATTTGTGGGTACATAAGAAAAAAGGGTCAAAGTGGAGTGCACAAAAAAAATAGGTGAAAAGTTTTCTTGATTTTATCCAATCTGCCCTCCAAATGAATGATCAGTCTCTTAATCAAAATATCAATATTCCAATTGCAAGGTTTCAACCTGATATAATAAAAAAAATTCAAGAGAAATAAAGAAATGACATTAGCAGTGGATCAATGAGCTACCAAACTTATCTTGGATGGCTCATCATGCATTGAAAAAAATGTGAAAATGTTTGGTGTCATTTTTGAAAAGATGAAGGTTTGGAATTACATCCTGCAGACTATGAAAAATAATGCAAGAGCCTATCAATAATCATTTCTGACTTGTAAGATGCTTTAAAAATACCTAAACACATTTTAATTCATGAAGGAATCATGAGTAAAGTAAATGATACTAACTGCACATTGTGGATAGATATGATAGAATGGAAACTCTCCTTTCTTGAAAAATTAGATACACATATAAGATCAACTCTGTTTGACTTCCGAAAAGACCTTCAATGCCTCCAAGGAAATATATTGATACTAGATGAAGATGTGTTTGAAGAAAATGAGAATGAATTGTGTGAGTAGAAAAGCATCTCAATTTTCAAATTGAAAATGGATGGCAGGTTATCTTCCAAACAAGACAATGAAAAAACACTACAAATCTTGACAAAATTGGAAAATTTCCTTTCCCCCTTCAACAACCAATTCCATAATATCCACCCTATTCGTGTACAAAGAGACCAAAAGCTAACCAAGGGAAAAATAAGGGTCAAAAAGATTGAGGGCCTTAATAGAAAACTACTCTCATGACTTATCACAAGAGCCAAATTACAAGTCGAGAAGGCATAGAAAAAAAATCCACTACAATAGACTCCACATGGAAGACCAATTTTAAAGCATGGAACAACTCTCATAATTACTTAAGGTATATATTTTTTTGTTGGATGTTTCTTTCATGCTTGAAATGCCATGATTATTCACGATTACTATATAAAATTTGTAATGATAAACTGCAACACCAACCTCGACAAGAACTGCACGCGAATGAAGTCACAAGGCTAGGATATGTAGAAAAGACAAAGGTGGTCTTGAAAATTGTGTTATCAATCATTACTTATTTTATGTGTTTAAATTCTTAGTTTCTATGGTTCACAACCATATAACTATTGGCTTTGGGGAGTTGTTCATCTTATTTTTAGGAACTCCTTTAAGTTTTCTTTGAAAAGGGTCATTTTTAGAATGTGTATTTTGTGATGAACAAAGGCTCTCGTATTAGATATGTATGTTACATGGATCATAGTGGAGGGGAATTTTCAATGGTTTATTGAATTTTGAAAGATATTAATAAATAACATCTTATTCAAATTGAGAGCTAAGTGACTTGATGTTATAGCTTGTTTGATTTCACACTTCTACACCAATGTCTTGGATTTTAATTTCAAATAGCATAACCTGTAGATTTATCAAGTGTTGAGTAGGAATCCTCATCATTAATAGAACATTTCAATTTTTAAATTCTTTAAACAAACATTTTATTCACTCACCGCTATTGCAAGGAAATCAAAACGTAAAGATTATAAATACATTTCTTTCTATTACACTAATTTTTTTTCTAAAAATGCAATAGTGAATAACTAATTGAACTTTAACGATGAAACCTATAAAACCAAAATACAATTTTTCTAATCTTTCGAAAACACAGGATGATTTAATAAAGCAATTCCTCAATTGTTCTTCCTTTAAAATTCACACTTGATATGTAAATGGCTATCCACAACAATAATTTTAAATGCCCAACAAGGAAAGAAAACATTTAAACAAAAAAAATATAACAAGATCTAATTTATCACAACAGATCCTCTATCCCTAACTTTTCCTCCTCCAACTTATGCTTCGAACACAAAATCCTTCCCATATCCTTCTCTTGCCAACATCCTTTCCTTGTATTGCCTATTTTTGGAGCCCATCAACATTATAGCTTTCTTGTTAGAGATTCATGTCATCTTAACCCTCACCTTATGTTTAATTATCTCCCAATCACTTTCTATGGTTCTCCTTGTTGGAAACTGCAATTGAAGCAATTATTGTATTGTCATTGATGTCAAACCTTAATTGGTAAGACTATTGCTATCTAAGAAAGTACTATATCTATTTGATTGTTGAGAAGGATTAGGGCAAGGTGATAACAATAGCACCTAATAAAAGATTGAGTTATCTTGATACTTCAATGGGTACTTGATTATGTGGCACAATGATAAGATAATGTATTGTTTATCTAAGTGAGAAGCAAGACTAAACAAGTAGGCTTATCGGAGAAAAAGTGAAGAAATCTAGTTTAAGCTGAGTGATGTTAGTGTCGACTGAGCCAGTATACGCCGAGTAAATTCAGTGTTGACCGAAGATCAGTTTATTGCTGAGGAAGATAGTGTTAGTCGAGGAAATAGTTTTAGTGGTGACCAGGCTACGCAGTGATGACTGAGGAGTTTAACGCAGTATTGAACGAGCATCAATAATTTACATTTGAGGAAGAATTCAGATTCCTAGCAGACATAGTTGAATTCTTGGATTATGTAAATCATGTTGACTTTATTTATTGAATGTATGGAAGCATTTAATGCACTATAAACCATTTTATTGTAATTCCATAAATAGATTAGAGCTATTTCTAGAAGGATGGATGAAGAACATATTTTTGGAAGGATTCGATGAATCTGACCTAACACTAAGATCTATGGAGGAGATTAAGAGGCAAAAGTTGGATCGACCTATTGAAGAGGTATTAAGGAAACCTAAGAATGAGGTTGAAACAATATGCTAGAGTTTTTATTCTTATTGACTCAATAAGCAGAAAAGACTGAAGGAAAAGGAGTTGTGATTTCTTGAAGGGATTTCTGAGCAGATAAGTGATGGAGATGGAAATGGATCTCAATCAGTAAGCCAACATATATTTTTAAGAATTGGATCTATTATTTGCAAAGTGAGTTGTATGTTTTCAGATCAAACATTGTTGTTACTTTCTAACCATTGTATTAGTTTAAATACTTTAATCAAGGTTGACCTAACAGTCATTATATAAATCCTTTAATCAAGGTTGCATTCTAATAGAATATACTTAAGTCCTTTAACAAGGTGCACTCCTAACAGGGTGGTTGAAATCTTTTAACCGGGTCACACCTAGCAGTGTGTTTGTAAACCTTTGACAGGATTGGCTTTTCACAGAGCTCACTTCATAAGAGTGAAAATATCAGTAGCATGTTACAAAGTGGTTTTTCCCAAATTGGGTTTCCACTATAAATCCTGGTGTCAATACTTGTGTGAATGTTTTGGTTTGAACATTTTTGTGTTTTGCAAGTTAAATACTATTGGAAAGTGAAATGAACTATTTTATGTTTCTGATATACATTCTATAATGATCGAGTAGTTGTTGGTTATTAGATCTGAGTTGTTGAAGAGTTTGAAATTTTATTTTATACATCTGGAACTAAGAACAACTGATTCACCCCCCCTCTCTGTTGTTCTAAATCATATTAACAATTGGTATCAGAGCTGTTGGTGCTTACAGAGAACAAGTTTAAAGGTACTGGAAGTAAATGATCAGGATGTATAAGAAGGAGGTACTGAATATGAATAAGGAGAACTTCCTTGCATGACAGAGTCTAATGAAACTACATCTAGCTGGTATTGGTGACTCAACAAAGTATTATATTGAACATGATTATGTCACACCTACTACACCCTTAATTGCCAAGGAGATGAGAGCTAAACAAGAGCACAATCAAGCAATGTTGGAGACTGCATCTGCCTTGAGCTATCCTAAATTTGAAGACATCATAGATTGCACAAATGCAAAGAAAATGTGGGACACTCTTGCAAACATCTATGGTGGTGACATAAATGTAATAAGGGAAAAAGCTGAAAGCCTGAGAGGTAAATTTGATGAAATGAAAATGCAAGAAGGTGAGAGTATTGCTTAATATTGTGGTAGGATAAAAGAAGTTGTAAATGCTATTAGAGGAGCTAATGAAACTATTGAAGATGAGACTATTATTGGGAAAGTATTGAGAACCTTGCATCCTATTTATGCCATCAAAATTTCATCTATTTAAGAATCTAGATGTAACCTTGGTAATGCTCTTACTCTGGAAAGTCTTGTTGGTAAGCTTATTGCTTTTGAGCTTTCTAATTATGATAACTTCACTGTTGCTAATGTTGAATCTACATTCAAGTCACAAATGGTTCTGAATAAGTCTAAGAAAGAAAAAGAAAGATGCATTAGTGAGAGTGAAAGTGATAGTGACACTTCTGATGAAGAACTAGACGATCTTGAAGCTCTTATGGCCAGAAGATTGAAAAGAGGAAAAGGCAAGTATAGAGGTAAACTCCCTATCATATGTTTCTCATATAAAAAAGTTGGTCATATAGCTACAAGATGTCCTGACAGGGATGACAAGGATGAGGAAAGAGATAGAAAGCACAAAAATAAGAGAGAAAATTAAGGTTACCAAAGGTACAAGGACTACAAAGATAAAGGTAAGAAATCCTACTACATTGCTGAAGAAGAAACTGACACTGATAGTGATAGTTTTTAAATTGAAGTAGTCTATGTTGCTATGAAAGATGAGTCTAATGAGGATGAGAAAAATCCACTTGTATCCTATGTGAACAAAAATGATAAGTGGATTATTGATAGTGGTTGCTCACACCACATGACTGGTGACAAAAGTAAGTTTGATACCCTAGATCATTACAAACGTAGAAGTGTTAAGTTTGGTAATGATGCACCATGTCCTGTTAAGGGTAAAGGATTGATTAGGCTGACTAATAAAATCACTTGTGAAAATGCTTATTGGGTTGAAGGTCTTAACTATAATTTTCTAAGTGTTGCACAACTTAACAACACTAGCTACCGAGTGGAATTTCATCATAGGAAGGCTAAAATATTTGATGCCACTGGTGAACTGATTGGAAGTGGAGAACTGACAAGAGATAACTTGTTCTATCTAGACCTATCTGAAGAGACATGTTTGATTGCACAACTTGATGATATATGGTTATGACATAAGTGGCTATGTCATGTTAACTTTGATAATCTGGTAGATATTAGTAAAAAGAAGAAAGTAAGAGGATTGCCAAGATTGAAGAAACCTAATAATTTAATGTACAAACAATGTCAGTTGGGTAAGATGACAAAGTCTAGTTTCAAGAGCAAGACTTTTACTTCTAAAAATTCTTTAGATTTGGTTCATACTGACCTTTGTGGACCTATGGACATACAAAGCTATTGTGGTGCTAGATATTTTATTTTGTTTGTTGATGATTACACCAAAATTATGACTGTAATGTTTTTAAAAGAAAAATCTGATGCATTTCAATTTTTTAAGTGGTATTTGGCCAAGGTTGAAAAGGAGACAGGTAGGAACCCAAAGTGTCTGAGATATGACCAAGGTGGAGAATTCATATCAAATGAGTTCAATATCTTCTGCAATGATAGAGGAATCAAGAGACAAATGTCTGCACCTAGAACACCTCTACAGAATGGTATAGTAGAGAGAAGGAACATATCTATCATGGATTGTGCAAGAACACTAATGATTGAGAAGAATGTTGCAAAAAAGTACTGGAGAGAAGCTATAAATACAACTATTTATACCCTAAACCGAGTACAGATCAAAAAAGGTACAAATGTTACACCTTATGAGTTATGGCACGGGTATGCACCTAATGTAAAGTACTTTAGAATTTTTGGGAGAAAATGCTATAAACTAAAAGACAATAGGAATGGAAAGTTTGATGCTAAAAGCGATGAGGGAATATTCCTAGGCTATTCCACAAAGAGTAAGTCTTACAAGTGTTTGAACTCTAACACTAACAAAATTGTGGAAAGTGTAAATGTGAAGGTTGATGAATACGCAGAGAAAAATGAATAGGAAATTAAGAGAGAACCAGAAGATTATAGATCTTTTGTCTATATAGAAGAAGGAGAGGCAAGTGACACACTTGCACCCAATGTAGAGTCTTGAGTAAGCAATGTCAAGCATCAGGGAAATAATGCCAAGAAATAAGAAGAAAATGCCAAGCGACAGGAGGATGCTGCTGAGTATCAGGAGGAGGTTGTCGAGCATTTAGAAGCTGAATTTGACAATCTTATTGGTGAACCTGAAGAGCAAGGAGAAAAGAAAGTAGAACCTATTTTGGCACAGCATGTAAGGAGACATCACAAGCCTGAACAAATCATTGGAGACAAAGAAATTGGAGTTTTGACCAGAAGCAAGTTAAGAGACCCTACATGTTTGTTGTGTGAATTTGAGCCTAAGACAACAAGGGAGGCATTAGAAAATGAAGACTGGATCCAAGCCATGAATGAGGAGATAGACCAAATAGAGAAGAATGATACTTGGATCTTGGTGCCAAGACTAGAAAACAAAAATGTCATTGGAACAAAATGGGTATTCAAAAGCAAGCTGAATGAACATGGACAAATCACAAGGAACAAAGCAAGGCTAGTACACAAAGGCTATGCACAAAAAGAAGGAATAGACTATGGGGAGACATTTTCCCCTATAGCAAGATTAGAAGGAGTGAGAACTCTACTTGCATATGCTACCTATAGAGACTTCAAGGTATACCAAATGGATGTCAAGTCTGCATTTTTAAATGGTATATTAGAAGAAGAAGTGTACATTGAACAACCTGAAGGATTTTTTGATCCAAACAAGAGACACATGGTTTGCAAACTGAATAAGGCACTGTATGGACTAAAGCAAGCCCCTAGAGCATGGTATGAGAGGCTGCACAATTACTTGATACAGATTGGATTATCAAGGACAAATGACACCAACAATCTGTACATGAAAGATGAAGAAGGTAAAGGAATCTTGTTAGCTAAGATTTTTGTAGATGATATCATATTTGGTGGACAAGATTCCCTGTGTAAGAAATTTTCAAATGAGATGCAAACTAAATTTGAAATGTCAATGTTTGGGGAAATAAAATTCTTTGTTGGTTTACAAGTATATCAAATGGAGAAAGGTATTTTCATCACCCAGTCTAAATATATCAAAGAGATACTGAAAAACTTTGGTATGGAGGATTCAAGGCCAGTAAGTACTCCCATGGCTATCGGACAAAAAATGTCTAAAAATGATGATGTTGCTGAAGTAAACCAGACTTTGTATAGGTCCATGATTGGAAAGCTACAGTATGTTATTCATAGCAGACCAAATATTTCTCTAGAAATTGGGATTGTGGAAAGATTCTTTACCAATCCTAAGGAAAATCACATAATGGTTGTAAAAATGATAATGAGATATTTGAAAGGGGACTGAAGATTATGGACTATACTATAAGAAGCATGAAAGATTTGAACTGAGAGTCTATACTGATGCAGATTGGGAAGGAGATGTGGATCATAGAAAAAGTACTATTGGTGGAGCTTTCTTTCTTGGATAGAGATTAGTTTCCTAGACAAGCAAGAAACAAAAATGCATTTCCCAATCTACAGCTAAAGCCGAGTATGTAGCTGCTCCAGTGAATTGTTCAAACTTGATATGGATAAAGCAATTGTTGATAGGTATGAAAGAATAGATCACTGAAGTAGTTGTCATCTACCATGACAATACAAGTGCTATCAACATATCTAAGAACCTAGTGGTGCACACCAAGACCAAACATATCACCATCAAGTATCATTACTTGAGGGAATTGGTACAAGATAAAGAGGTCAGAATGGAATATGTGAATACAAAGGAACAACTAGCTGACATATTCACTAAAGCTTTACCTAAAGAAGCTCATGAATATCTGAGAGGAAAATTAGGGGTTCTTCCCCTCACTGAGGCTGCCTAGTCAAGCTAGGAGCACTACATCAAATGTGTTGCAAAGAGTATCTAACAAATTGATGCAGAAAAAGGTCACACTTTAGGATCAGCCTAGAGTTGTAAAAAGTACACGAAAGCTGATAATTAGTTATAAGCAAAGATGAAAAAGGGAGAAATATTGTTACTAAACTGATAAGATGACATCTACATCTAAAAGATGCATATTTTATTTTTTGCTTTGGCATTATTGTCAAAGAGGGAGATGAATAAGATGAAAACACATGGTGAGATTTCATGGAAGATCAAGTAAGAGGGAGAGATTCAGACAAAAGGAACACAAAAGAGATTAAGTGGAAGTTACTGTGTGGACGGTCAAGCAAGTGAAGCTAATTGATTCAGAATCAGAATGAAGCTAAGGATATTATAAATGTTTCTGATGCAAAGACAAGTTTTGGATTGGTTGGTGAATCATGTGTTATTCATATGGTGTTGCCATCAATGCCAAAGAGGGAGATTGTTGGAAACTGCAATTGAAGCAATTATTGTGTTGTCATTGATGTCAAACCTTAACTTGTAAGACTGTTGGTATCTAAGAAAGTACTATATCTAATGGATTTTTGAGAAGGATTAGGGCAAGGTGATAACAAGAGCACCTAAGGAAAGGTTGAGTTATCTTGATACTTCAATGGGTACTGGATTATGTGGCACAATGATAAGATAATGTATTGTTTATCTAAGTGAGAAGCAAGACTAAACAAGTAGGCTTAACTGAGAAAAAGTGAAGAAATCTAGTTTAAGCCGAGTGATGTTAGTGTCGACTGAGCTAGTATATGCTGAGTAAATTCAGTGTTGACCGAACATCAGTTTATTGCCGAGGAAGATAGTATTAGCTGAGGAAACAATTTTAGTGGTGATCGGGCTACGCAGTGATGACCGAGGAGTTGAACACAATATTGACCCAGCATTAGTAATTTACATTTGAGGAAGAATTCAGATTCCTAGTCGACATAGTTGAATTCTTGGATTATGTAAATCATGTTGACTTTATTTATTGAATGTATGGAAGCATTTAATGCACTGCAAACCAATTTATTGTAATTTCATAAAGATATTAGAGATGTTTCTAGAAGGATGGATGAAGAACATAATGTTGGAAGGATTCAATGAATTTGACCTAACCCTAAGATCTACTGAGGAGATTAAGTGACAAAAGTTGGATCGACCTATCAAAGAGGTATTAAGGAAACCTAAGCATGAGGTTGAAAAAGTATGCTGGAGTTCTTATTGTTATTGACTGAATAAGCATAAAAGGCTAAAGGAGAAGGAGTTGTGATTGCTTGAAGGGATTTATGAGAAGATCAGTGATGGAGATGGAAATGGATTTCAGTCAGTAAGCTAGCATATATTTTTAAGAATTGGATCTGTTATTTGCAAAGTGAGTTGTATGTTTTTAGATCAAACACTGTTGTTACTTTCTAACCATTGTATCAGTTTAAATCCTTTAATCAAGTTTGACCTAATATTCATTATATAAATCCTTTAATCAAGGTTGCATTCTAATGGAATGTACTTAAGTCCTTTAACAAGGAACACTCCTAATAGGGTGGTTGAAATCCTTTAACCGGGTCACACCTAGTAGTGTGTTTGTAAACCTTTGACAGGGTTGGCTTTTCACAGAGCTCACTTTAGAAGAGTGAAAATATCAGTAGCATGTTACAAAGTGGTTTTTCCCAAATTGGATTTCCACTATAAATCCTAGTGTCAATAATTGTGTGAATGTTTTGGTTTGAACATTTTTGTGTTTTGCAAGTTAAATACTTTTGGATAGTGGACTGCACTATTTTATGTTTCTGATATACATTCTGTAATGACCGAGTAGTTGTTGGTTGTTAGATCTGAGTTGTTGAAGAGTTTGAAAGTTTATTTTATACATCTGGAACTGAGAACAACTAATTCACCCCCCCTCTATGTTGTTCTAAATCATATTAACACTCATTTGCATGTCACTAATTTCATTTCTAAATATCATGAGGTTACTTGTTAAATTCTTCAAGTTCTCAATTATCTCTTCATTCACTTTCTCAGTAGACAATTCCCTCTCTATTGTTGTCTTGAAACTATGACCACTGTCACTACTCTTACATAGGGAAACACCATCTTCTTTCAAAAAATCTACCTATAGAGTAGACAAGTTATTCTTTATATCTTCACTATGTTGTTTCCCTTGTCCCAAAGCCCATGTTATCTGACTTTCTAGCTCATCCATTACACCAATCTTCCGTTCTAGAGTATCCACCCATGTGCTAGATTAATTGCCATCCTCATTTTTGATTATTTCCTCACTAACCAAAAGGTTGACATGTAAATTTGAAATTTCCCATAGGTCATGGGAAATCATCGATAAATTATTTCTTTTATTTTTTTACACTCTACATATTGTCATTCCATATTTTTATTTTCTTAGCAATTAGGTTGTATGCTCTTATAGACTCTTCAATACAAAACACAACATCAATTATAATTTTACTAGCCCAATTATTCATTTCCATAGTCACAGATTGACACCTTTTCAGTTGTTTCAATTTAGTAGGATCCAACCCCTCAATAGGGGGACTCATACTTTTCTTGGTAGGATCATTACTCATGTCTAACATGAATTGAATAAAAGAGGTTAAAGAGCTTAACTATCTTCCCAACATGAACTTTTTTTCAACCTCCACTTAAGACTTTTTGACAATACATTCCCACAAAAAATTGCATGATAGATATCCCCCTCAATAGTGGGTGGACCCATTGTGTGATCAAAAGTGTGACACACTTTTGTGAACCATTACACTTGAGAAAATTCAAGGAAGAGGAAATCTCAAGAAGTGGCTCATAGCTTCCTAGTTGAAGTGAGTTTAATCCTTCTCATGATGCTCATCAGATTGGCATAAAGGATTAGTGAGTTGACTACTCTAAAATGGAAGATTCAAAGTGCAAGAAATGAAGCTAAGAATGAGAGATTAAGCTAAGAATGTATGCAAGAAACTAGTAATCTAGAATGAGAATACAAGAGCTATTCTATGAAGCAATGCAAGAAATAAACTAAATTATCAATGCGAGATTAGGCTAGAAATGAAGATAAGCTAAGAAATGAGAGAAACTAAGAGCTAAGAATTTAAATTAGCAAGATTATTCTAAGAGTGCAAGAGAACCAGAATGAAAGAATGCAAGATTCACCAAAATCTAAGATGGAACCCTCAAGGGAAGAGCTTCATTTTAAAGGAATTTCCTCAAGAATGAAGGGTGGAGATTAAGAGATAAAAGAATGAGTGGATGAGATGAAGAGGCAAGAGGAGATGCAAGAAGATGAAAGGTTAGGTAGAGATGAGTGGTGAGTATTAAGAGGCAAAAGGAAAATGTTAGGTAGAATAAAACAAAATAGCATTTGAAAGCACAAATCCCTTTTAATTACTAATTAATCAAGATTAAGTATGTGCACACATGTGAATGTGTTCTTTTAATAAAAGTGTAGGAACTTTATATTAAAAGAAAGGTTTTAGAAATTAAATAAATATGCAAGCTCTATAAATTAGACCATAGTATAAGCTTGATATAAGATTTTTCATTTAAATATGCAAAGGGGATTTTAAGAGGTACTCTACATACTAATGCTTAACAAAGAGATAATTTGATCTAAAGGGGGGCTCAAGTTCTACGAGACCAATTTTAGGTGATTACTTTTTCCCCTCTTTGACTAATGTGTGAACAATCTGGGAACACATTGAGTCAAAGAATGATGATGTCAAGAAAGATAATAGAGATCTAACTCCAAACTTGATTGAACAAAGACCGATAAGCAAGACAAGAGTATCCAGCCTGATATAAAGTGATGAGACTAAATATTTGTCCAAGGAGATTGAGATAGCTAATCATCTAAGAGACAATACCAGATTGATATGGGTCTTGATGGACCTGATATTCCCCAAGAGATAAAAAAGATGCATGTCTGAGTGAATTGATATGAAGTGATGAGAACACTCTTTTAGAAAGAAGATGTGGAGAATCTCAACTTGATATGAAGCAATGAAGCTAAGACACCTCGAGTGATGATGTTTAGTCCTCATTGAATTGATCTATTTAAGATTTGGTTCAATTACTAGATTTACAGATTAAGAGATTTGATCAAAAAAAATATTTTCCATATTGTCATGCCCCCTTCAGGATCAAAATAGAAATGAGGTGCAAGGGGCGAAGATCAGCCTCAGAAATCTAAGAAATGAAAGAAAAAGTGAGAAAGAAGTGATAGCATCAACAATCAACTATGTTTGAAGATTTGAAAATTTGATTTCAATCTCAAAAAATAGGATCAAAGATAAGGATTTGGAGTTGAAAACTTCGGCAAAGAGAGAGGAAGGGTGAAAAGAAAGCATAGATCAAGGGAAACCATAAATGCAACACTAAATATATCCCTAGAATGAAATGTAGCCTAAGACATGAGAGTAGTCAAGTCACTGATCCAGTATCCATTAGTTTTCATCATTTGAGCATTTGGGACATCAAAGGTCAGTACAACCTTCACCGGTGTGAGAGAAACTATAAAAATATGAATACAACCTTATCAGATAAGATGTAGGAAACACATGTAAGCATCAAGGCACAAGAGCTGAGATGATCTAAACATGGTTGCCAAGTTAATGTTGTAAGATAACACCTGTGTCAAAGAACAAGATGCCAAGATAACCAAGAGTATCATTGTACATGCTACACACAAGAAATAGACAAGGAGATAATTCAAACCTCGCCTAAGTGTCCAAATAAAGAGG
This sequence comes from Chamaecyparis obtusa, assembly GCA_027943335.1. Taxonomy (NCBI): domain Eukaryota; kingdom Viridiplantae; phylum Streptophyta; class Pinopsida; order Cupressales; family Cupressaceae; genus Chamaecyparis; species Chamaecyparis obtusa. Next base: position 440,990 of record BSBK01000770.1, on the reverse strand, counting down.
GTCAAGGTATGTGTGGCATTCCAATTGTGATGAAGGCTCTTATCACAGACACCCATTTTATTAGACAACTTAGGATCATTAAAATCACACCACAAGAAGAAATCAAAGAAAGAGATGTTATGCCCCCAGTTGTGAATCTCTAGTCAAGTTGATATCATCGAGAAACCTTAGAAGACATAGAAAGTGAATGTCAATGATAACAAACAACACTCAAGAAAATAGTTCAACATATCTCAGTCATTTTTCAGTTTTCTAGGATGTAGGTTGTGTTTGGTGTTAAGAAAACACCTTTATGCTAGTGTCAAAGGGAAAGTGTGCAGTGAAAAATAGTCCAAGATCTGATATATATTAAAAAACACAACAAAGGCCAGATTGGTAGTGTTAAGAAACACTGAAGGATTGAGGTGTTGAGAAACACCAAGGATTGAGGTGTTGAGAAACATCGAGTAGTGTGTCAGCGATAGAGTGTCCACCAAGAAGGATTGATAAATTGACTCAAGGTAAGCTCAAGAGGTCGACCAAGTGATAAATAATTGATAGCTCATATAGGAGTATGATTTCCCCCAGATGAAAGACAAGGACTGAGGACAAGACCAAGACTAGTTCTAGCCCAAGATGACACAAGGAAACAAAAAGAGAGATGGATGAAGAAGATAAGAGCTCAGCCACACATTGATAGATGGAGTGTTGATTATAAGTAGCACCTATTTTCTAGGTTTTCACCACTTGGAGAATATTTCTATTTTTACTACCAACTTGCGTCTGTTTCTAGGTTTTCACCAAGGCACGATTTTTTATTTTTTATTTTTTTGCTTTTTTTGTGTTTTTTTTATATTTGATTTTTTTGATAGTACATCAAGGTGCCCGTGACCAGGTTTTCACCAAGATGATCATTTTTTAAGGACCTTTTATGATTTTTAGGACTTTTTCAGGACTTTATATGCTTTTTAGAGATTTTTTCATGATCATAGATTGTTGTACAGGAGCAGAGTATCTAGTTGTTGAGTCATTGTAGATGAAGAGCATTGAGAGGCTCTTTGTGAACACCAGTTGTAGAAGTGACCAATTGAGAAGCTTAAGAACCAGATGTAGTAGTAGTGATAGAAGAATCCAGCCAGTGTGTCTAACTGTCAAGAGTTTTGTAGCCAAGGAAGGATCATTTGAGTGAGATCCACAAATACCCTCATGGACCCCACTTAGCACTTTGTCATATTTATCATGTTCTAAATGTCTAAGGAGAGTGCCGTTGAGACTTCTCTTAACCAAGTCATTAAGGATGAGTAGATACCAGCATGCACTTTTGGGAAGGTGATGATTGAGTTGAGAGTGTGAAGTATGAGAGGTAATGATGGTGAAGTGGAGTGAGCCATAAGAAGGATATGGAATCTTGAATGACAACTTTGATTTTGCTTTAATATCCAAGTCTTTTAACTTGGGAATCCACATAGCTTTTGATTTTTTTTGGCTTTGAGATGCTTTTGATAATTCTTTGCTGATGTATTTAGGAATCCATATTTTCTTTGATTTACTTATTTTCTTTTTAGAGAACCCTTGTGGTCTCTTGAATATTGCTTTTTTCTTTGTAGTCACATGTCGATTAGATAAGACATGATGACTTTTAGATGTAAGTGGATTCTGATTCTTATGTTACATATCCAAGTTACTTCTAGAAGACTTAGGAATTATGGATGAATGAGGTTTATATGACTAGTTTAGATGGAGATATGGATGGATAGTAGGCCAACCACTTAGCTCAAGAAAAATGGGGGAAAGAGGTTCAACAGGTTCAAGTGTAAAGACACCGGTATCATCCTCATCATTCATGAATGAATTAGATAGATCAAGAAAAGTATCCTCCATAGAACTTTGTTGATAGCAAGTCAACCTAGAAGAGTCTGAGGAGTTTAGAGGAGTATTATGTGAGTCTAACCAAGATGGTCAATTATGAGAACTAGGTCCCTATTTAGGTGGTAGAAGTGCACGAATAGAAACCAAATCAATTCTAGATCTTCCTATGTTCTATGAAGATGTGACATGATGGGATCTTATATACTCATGATTTGATTGAGTAGCTAGAGCATTGCTTTGAGTAGATGGCCTAGGAGCCATAGGAATGATTTCCACAGAAGGGTGGAAAGGATCTTCATCATTAGCTTGATCTTGAGAATTAGAGATTTCTCCTATTTTAAAGTTTGTAGCAGGAGCATATATGTGTATAACATCAACCAGTATTTCCATAGTAGCATCTGATAAGGAGTCTCACTCATATTCATTTGACTATCTTTCATTATTGTGATATTATCTGATGCAATCAGCTAGAGACATAGTAGGGGGTAGATTTTCTTCATCACTATCATTTTTCACAAGAAGTGTATTTTTGGCAGTAGGAGCTTGCTTAGTATCAAGAGCCATAGAGTATTCTAAAATAGGTATACCCCAAGGCATATCCAAGATATGGGAGACATCAACTAGTTGCCTCCAATCAGGATGTGTGTGATTAGAGTCAGCAATATGTTCAAAAGTAGCAATAGTAGTAATATTAGTTTGTTCAGTAGAGTGGATAAGATCCTCTTGGTTGCAATATGTTCAAAAGTAGCAATAGTAGTAGAATTAGTTTGTTCAGTAGAGTGGATAAGATCCTCTTGGTTAGGACTAGGGTCATGTTCTTAAGGATCTTGAGAAGGTAGATAAGCCTCTCCCTGATAGTTTGGATTAGAACTTTGAATATGCAAGAGCCTTTCATATGTCATAGACTAGATTTCTACTTTTTCTTCATCATTTGAATCCTCATATGCATTAGTGTTGGTGCTAGGTTTGTTAAGCCTATGTCCATGATAGACAACACTGGTTTTATCCTTAGGATTTCTAAATTCAGCATGTAAAGGTTCAAGAAGACCTTTTCCTTTTCCAGGATGACTTTTTCATCATGTCCCATTTTTTGCATAAGTTGATAGCCCATACCATACTTATCAGGTGAGATGTCAATATGTTTGTCTTTTTGCTCGAGTTCTTTTCTCTTGTAGAGTAAGGTAGCACTTTCATCCCTTTCCAACTCTAGGGGAATTGTAGCCTTAATCATTCCAGTACATTTGTGAATAACATGGGTTGTAATTGATGGAGATGATTTTCCTGAGATTTTGTAGAGAGTGGAAAAGTGTCAACTTGATAGGTTCTCGTACCAGTAGGTCTGACAAGTAATCTTTTTTCATGATCTAATAAATGTTCATTTTATGATTTTTTAGGAGGTGATCCTTCTTTTTTATGAGGAACCATTAAATCTGATTGCTTAGGATTGTTATAGGCACATGTAGAATCTGCATGAATGGTAATCTCAATTTTTTCTTGAGGGAATTTTATGTAGTGATGATATATGGAAGACACTGCATGCATGACATGGATCCAAGGATGAACCAAAAGTATATTGTATGGCAAAGGAATATCCAGGACTTAATAGATGATTTCTTGCTGAACAAGACCTACCCAAATAGGCAAGACTACCAGGCCTTTAGAAGAATGTTGCTCTTCATCATATCATTTGATTGTTATTTTGCATCTGGGGTCAACATCATGCTCTAAGAAACCAAGACCTTTAATCAGTTTAAAAGTATAGATGTTCAAACCCGTGCCTACATTTATCAAAATAACTTAACTCAAAATTGATGGATGGCGACTTCAATATAGAGAGGTTGATTATGAGGATGACTGATAGATGTGTCATCATTTTTAGAGAAAGTGAGATAAGGAGGTAAAGCAAGGTGACCAACCATGGACTGGAACTTATCACCGTCTAGGTCTTTAGGAACGTTTTCTGCAAGAAGGGCTTGATCAATAATCTCCCTATGAGAAGGGGAGAATTGTGGAAGCTCAAGTATAGAGATCTGAGCTGAAGTATGTTGAAGTTGGTTGACCAAATTAAGATCTAACAACTAATAGGGTAGCTGGTTGAGTTGTTGAGGTTGATATCTGCTTAGGAGCAGAGGAGGAAGATGAGTCTTCTCCTCAAGGAGATATTTTCACACATTAGACAATTCATCTTTAGATTTTCCTTTAGCCTAATCAAAAGATTTAAGCATGTTGATCACATTTTGGTTGTTAAAATAGGTGTATTCAACCTTGTTATCCTTTGCCTTGAAAGATTCCCCTTTTTCAAATTTAGGAAAAGGCTCCTTGAAAGCCTTGTGAACATGATTAGCTTGTGGGGAATCAACCACAATAGTCCCATTATCGATTAGATCCTGGATGAGATTTTTGAGTTTCATACATTCATTAGTTTTATGGCCTTTTTTGTGATGATAATCACAATAGTGGTTGTTGTTCCACCATTTAGGCTTGATCTCAGGATCATAGGGCCTTAAATTGTCAGGCAAAGTAATAATATGATTAGCTAAAAGCATCTTCAGAATATTTTCAAGTGATTCTCCAAGAGGAGTAAAGTTTCTCTTAGGCTTAGAAGCCCAAGGCTTATCATTTTTAGCTTTCACAATAGTAGAAAGATTGAAAGATTTCTCTTTAACAATGGTAGCCTGTGAAGTTTTAGCCATGATTCCCTCATTGAAAACATCCTTAGTCTTGTTCCAAAACTTATTCTTATCCTTGTTATGCTGGTTGTTGGAAGAGGATTTAGTTTGAAGAGTGATATCGCCTTTACGAACAAGGACATCCTCTATGTGAATAGATAGTTCAACTAGTTTATCGAATGAAGTATGAGTTTGCATCTATAATGCATAGTTCATTTCAGGAACTATAGAATTGATGAATATGCCGATATTTTCAGTCTCAAGAATCTGTCGAGGATAGCGTGAGTATAGATTTCTCCATTGTTGAAAGAAAACTACAAAAGACTCACCTTGACATTGTTTGATGTTACAAAGATCGACCATAGTGATAGCATGTTGGATGTTGTAGGAGTATTGCTGAATAAATACTTGCACTAGCTAGTCAAAAGACTTGAGAGGAGGAGATAGTTTAGTGAACCTCTCCATAGCTTGACCACTAATACTCCTAAGAAATAGTCTAATGATATAGGTGGGTTCATGCAATAACTCCATGTTGAGTGCACACAACTCCCTAATGTGATCATGGGGGTCTCTGCTACCATCATAATTTTCATATTTAGGAAACTAAACCTTTCAAGGAAAATGTGGTATGTGTAGATCCTTGTCAAAACAAAATGAGAAAATAGCCTCAAGGGAAAAATATGTTCTTGGTTGTTCTTTCTCTTTTTCTAAGCGTTGCATATGTTTCTTCATGTCTTCCATCTGTCTCCTCATGATTTCTATTTCAGATGGTTCTTCCTTTTTTATTAGATTGTCAACGTCAAAGTTGTGTGGTAGCTTAACTCCTTGTGAGGCTAGATGCAAGAAGTATTGATCTTTGTTTTGATTTAATGACAACTTCATGAGTGTTTGTAAGCATTCATCTTGTTGAAACTATAAGATGTCTTCCTTAGTTATTTCATTGTCTGAATCACCACCTTGTGAGAAATGTGATCCATGTCTAGTGTGTTGAGAGCCATGTTGTGAGCCATGTATAGAGTTCGGAGGCTCTTGGTTGTTTTTTTCAAAGTTATTATCACCCAATTCTTTTAGGAATTCCTCAATCCTCTTGTTTTTTTCATCCATGATTGGAGTGTAAGAAAAACTATGTGCCAATCTAGGAGAGGAGAGAGTAGATTCACTAGAGATGTTAGCAAAAGGTTTGAAACCCCAAGGTATAGGAACTTCTTTAGTTGAGCTGTCAAAGATAGCTTCAGGTTGCTTTCCTTGATGGATCTAAGATCTAGTTGTGACCAACATGAAATAAGATTGTCAAAATTTAAATAAGATGACTTGATGTTCAAGATAGGTATGGAAAAATGTTCACTTATCCAAGTGTAAGAGTGTAAGAGATATAGAGTAAAGATAACTTGCCACAAATTGTCCAAGCTATGGGGAGATCCCTATGTATGACACTTGTGAACAAGTAAGAGGTTGGATAGAGCATCGAAGAGATGGTGGATAAGTTTTCATTCTACTAGCCAAGTATGTAGTCAAGAGACCAAAGTATTCTTTTCTAGCTAGAGGCAATTCCTAATATGTTGGAATGTACCAAATAACAAGATAAGCTAAGGATAGAAATGGAAAAGAAATATTGACAATTTTTAAGCGTATTCCATGAGTTTAGTTTAAAGAGTTACAAGTGTGATTGACAATATTGGAGTATTTTCTAGACAAGGTTCATTTTGAAACCATATAGTGAACAAGAAATAGTCTTAAGACGATCCAATAAGGGACAAAGCAACCTTGTAGATACAAGCATATGTGAGGTCTTGCAAGGCATAACATTGTTCGAGTAGATCAAGTCTATGTTCAACAAATGTTTTCACAATTCTTAGCACAAGAAGAAACATCAAGAAATCTACATAAGGTCAAGCGGGAAGTGTTCCTACCTTTTTTTACAACTTGGTACCCTTTCGCCTCATACAAAGTGATGTTGGCTTTGTCATGAATTTGCATCAAAGGGAGTACATATGGTGAGTGTCTTGGGGTGATTTGGGTAAAGTCCACTTAGATCAATCCTTGCACAAAGGAAGTCACATGACCAAAATTAAGGATAGCCTCTAAGTCCTAAGGTGTTTAGTAAAGGTCTATGTTCATGACCACCCCTTGTAGTTCTGCAACTAGAATTAAGGCCTATATCCCTACAAGCACCCAATATGAATAGTCTCACAAGTAATATTTAGACCTCTCAGCCCTATAAAAAAATGAATTTATTCCCCTTGTAATCTTGTAAACAAGTTTTGGAACAAGAAGGTCCTACAAGTGCCCAATCAAGTGTAGTCTTGCTTAGCAAGATTTAGGCAACTAGGCCCTACACATGAAGAAGCATTAGAAATAGAAAGTAGCCAAGTCTTCTCTCTCTTTGGATTGAAAGAAGCTTTTGATTATAGTGGGGTGGAGTACCTAGATTTTCTTGTTCCCCTGGGTTGTTCCCAAAAGATTCCTCTCTTGGTAGGCCCTCTAAAGGTAAATGCAAGAAAAGAAATAGATAGCTAGTGGAGGTTTAGATTTATGATTTTCCAAAAGGAAAAGAGCATAGTATCCTAATCCATAGTGTCTCCCAAGCACATCAAGCACATGTTCATTTATCCAAGACCAATTTAAAGTGATTAACTAAGTAGGTCTAGATTTTTTATTTTCCAAGAGGAAAAGAGCATACTATCCTACTAGTCAACCAATCGCAAAACAATAAGCCTTCTAATTAAGCTAGGTGTCTAGAAATAAAATGTAATAAAACACAAAGTTAATTTGTATGTCCAAGTCAACCTACAAGACAAAAGCATTAGTATTTTCAAGATTGAGTCTTTGACAAGCATCCTACATCACTAAAAATGAGTAGGCATGGAGATATTGAGCTCTTTTGACAGGCAAGCTCTACAAAACCACAAGTTAGGGCATGGAAAGTATGAAAATCAAATCAATAACCCTGCAAGATCACCTATTAGTCACTATTATAAGACCAAAAAATGCAAGAAAAACCAAGCAACCTCAACTAAAACTTGGACTGTGGAAAAAATAAAATTTGGGTGACAGTTAATCAATTTGTCATAAAATCGTATGATAGACCTTATAGAAGCAGAGCGATATTTAAGACCAGTACGATATACCTTATAAGGGTAGAATGATATTTCATTGTAAGACAAGATGATATTTCATAGAAATACAAAATGATATTTTAGAAAATGCAAACTTTCACTTGGTAGTATAACGAAATGTCACCTGGGTATAGTAAGAAATGTCATACGACTTTGTAGCCTACAAAAACAAAAGTGACGAACCTGCGACAATAAAGAACCAAAAGTGAAAGAAATGGAGCCAAAAACAAATGTCAAGCCCCGTGATGGGCACCAAATATGTGTGATGAAAAGTGTGACATACTTCTATGAACCATTACAATTGAGAGAATTGATGGAAGATGAAATCTCAAGAAGCGGCTCATAGCTTCCTAGTTAAAGTGAGTTTAATCCTTCTCATGATGCTCATTAGATTGGAATAGAGAATTAGTGACTTGACTAATCCAAAATGGAAGATTCAAAGTGCAAGAATGAAGCTAAGAATGAGAGATTAAGCTATGAATATATGCAAGCAACTAGTAATCTAGAATGAGAATGCAAGAGCTATTCTATGAAGAAATGCAAGAAAGAAACTAGATTATCAATGCAAGATTAAGCTAGAAATAAAGCTAAGCTAAGAAATGAGAGAAACTAAGAGCTAAGAATTCAAATTAGCAAGATTATTATAAGAGTGCAAGAAAACTAGAATGCAAGAATGCAAGATTCACCAAAAGCTAAGATGGAACCCTTGAGCAAGGGAAGAGCTTCCTTTAAAAGGAATTTCCTCAAGAATGAAGGGTGGAGATTAAGAGACAAAATAATGAGTGGATGAGATGAAGAGGCAAGAGGAGATGCAAGGAGATGCAAGGTTAGGTAGATGTGACTGGTGAGGATTAAGAGACAAAAGGGAAATGTTAGGTAGAATAAGAAAAAGTAGCATTTAAAAGCACAAATCCCTTTTAATTTCTAATTAATCAAGATTAAGTATGTGCACACATGCGAATATGTTCTTTTAATAAAAGTGTAGGAACTTTATATTAAAAGAAAGGTTTTAGCAATTAAATAAATATGCAAGCTCTAGAAATTAGACCATAGTATAAGCTTGATATAATATTTTTTATTTAATTATGTAAAGGGGATTTTAAGAGTTACTCTGCATAATGATGCTTAGCAAAGAGACAATTTGATAAAAAGGGGGGCTCAATCTCTACTAGACCAATTTTAGGTGATTACACCCATATCTAACCTGCTTAAGAAAAAGTCTAGATCTGTGACTTTTCTTTCATCCCTGTCTCCAATAGGATCACCAATTCCCAAGAATTCCTACCCAAAGATTGGGTCAAAAAACATTCTAGACATTTTCCTAGCCTTCTTCGGTTTAGGGGTATCTTGCAATAGATTAAGCATTGTATCCACCTCTATATTCAACATTGAGGTGTGTCTCTTTTTCTTCTTTACAATGGTTTTAGGCCATAGAGGGGAAGTAACAATGGAAAAAATTTGGAGGTTACTACATTAGTACACGGTGCAACTCTTGAAACATAAGGCACAAAATCAATCAGGATGGATAAATTTGAGCTATCAAAGAATGTGTTCAAAATATTATCTCGACCAATTTGTTGGAATATTATACAATCATTTTCTTGCACAAAACCCCCAATAGGGGAAAAATTATAGCGGGTGTGAGAAACATGAACAAAGTTCCCTTGTCTTCTTTTCCTTCTAATCATGTAGGAGCTTATGTGTCTTTACTACACTTTTTTCAATACGAGGATCTACTATTTCCATTAAGAAATGATTATTATCTTTAATTTCTACAAACCAAACATTTCTTTTAAGTTTATTGATCTTCGCTCCATGTGGTGATTGCAATAGATGGGCTATGGTATCTTTAGATGATTGTCTAAGTGTTTCTAAACTTTCTCTTCTTAGACAATGATATTTGTCCTCCATCTTCGGGAGGCTTGTTTTATTTTTTATCCTTCTTCACTTTCTAGCTTAATTATACTCTTCCTAGATTAGGCAATGAGTCATCTTTGCATGTTTGCTCCAACTTTGCATCCTTTTCAAGAGGTTCCCCATCTTCACCTCCCCGGATTTATTGAACTCGGCTCTTGCAAAGTAATGTCTACAACAAATAGGTTAGATTTTACAGGGACCTCTATGTTCTAAGGGTTTAATTCTTTTTGAAGATGGACACTTCTTACCGTTGCCTTTCTTCTTCATCGCCCAATTTTCAATTCTATTAATTACGAACTTTTTCTCCTATCTATATTATCTTCTTCTAGTACACTCCAATCAATCATATCTAGTACTTTTACTTCTACTTATACATTATATACATGATTAACTATATCACACTCATTGTATTTGATACCATTTACATCAATTAGGAGGTAGTAACTGTAATGCCCCGCTAGGGAACCTAAGAGAATTTAACCTAAAACATGTTGCTATGTTTACATAATATTTTTTTTCTTAAGTGTTTACAAATAATAATGATAAAAATGTGGAAGCAATACAACGTAAGATACAAACAAATACATAAGTACAACTCAATTTTAGTTAACAATTCTCAAGGGTCCCATGACGTAGAATTACATATTACTAATTAAATATTTTAGATTAAACATAATTATAATTATCTCATATAACATGAATAACAAGTACATCCAATACCATAAGGTATAAATACAATGAAACAACATCCTTTGGACAAGTCACAGGTTATGTCATAATAGCCAAATACAAAGTATAGTACAATATCTGAAAGGAATCACCTTTGAAGCACTGATACAAGGTACAAATATAAACACCATAAGATAGATATGAGCAAGCTTCCAATGAAGATCAATAAGAAGGTAACAACAACAAGCATCCTCCAACACCGCTATAAGAATTTCAGAATCTCAAATGGTAAAAGAAACACTACCACCCAACCTTGTGGAACCAAAGGTCCACTCCCACCATGCTGAGGAGATAACCACAAACCCCACTTGGATAACAAAACCAATCAAAACAACTAAGAAATGGATCCTAAAGGCTTTCTATCTCAAAAAGGGTACCATCAACTAATGATAAAAAAATATATAAATATTAAAATTTCAACACATGCCAAAACACTAAATACCAGAATATCAAACAAATACAAATCATGCAAAACCAAAAATAGACCACCAAGTAATACTATAATACTAAGAAATACCACAAGAGGAAAATACAAAAAAATATGAAGGAGACTTAGGCTACACACTATGGGAGTGGCATCACATGGTCATCTACTTGAGTTTCCATGGACTGGTCACACTAGACCTCAGACCCTCAATCATTGAGTTACCCTAGACTAGCCACTTTGTGCCCCGGACCCTCAATACAACCCACACAGAACTAGAATACCCTCTCATGAAAATGAGGAATTCTAATCATACCTACTGTCTAGGTATCATCCCATTCCCACCCTTAGCCTATACAACCACTCAAGGCATGACCGATGCATTATCTCTAATTATATTTCTAATGAACTCTCCAAATTTTAATTACTATGTTATCGTTTATTAACAAAAAATACGATAGGCTACCCTGATATTGACCACTTTGGATCCCGAACCCCTATTGTAAGTCACTCCCCTAAGATGCACCTATTTAACCTCCCCTAGATTCACAAGTCATAAATAACCACATAGGTTTCATAAAAGTATAATGATCAAGTTTCGACCACAAAAGATATTAGGGACACACACTGGTCCCAATGCTATTATATTTTTTTAAAAACAAACATTAATATAAAATAATAATATATAAATTACTAAATATAAATTAAATAAACTAATTAAAAAATATTAACTTATATATTAAATAACCTAAATTAAATACTAGATATATCTAAATTTAAATAAAATGAAATTTAATATATATATAAAAATACGCACCAATACATATGGGGGGAGGGGGGTCACGACCCCACCCCCTGTAATACCCCAAAAATGGGCTATAAGTTCATTAACCTCCTACATCGACAAATCGAACAAAATCGACATCGAAGTCCTAACCTAAGGCACATCTAAACATCATCGAATCATAATTGATTATCTTAAATTATGCATCGGAGAATATTCCTAGTAATATTCCTAATCATCATAATTATCTTTAATTTTATAATTATTTGGCAATAAATCACATTTATCCTAAAATTTGATTAATTAAATATTTTGCATATTTAATTAATTAGATTTAATATTTGCCACTTAATTGTTTAATTAAATTTAATTATATCTATTATTAATTGTATTATTTAATTTTGACAATAAATCAAAATTCCTATGAATAATTGATTAAATTCTTATTTAATTAATTAAAGCATGTTGTCATTATTTAATAATATAATTTTTAATAAAAGTTTGGTAAAATAGTTAATTAACCCATAAATTAATTATTTTATTTCAAAAAGCAGTTAAGTTGAGAATAAATCACTTTATTTATTTATTAAATCATAATTATCCATGTGCACATTCAAGGACCAGTTAAACTCAAAATTGGAAAATCAATGCAAGTTGTTAGCTTTTTGAAACTCAACATCTTTTCGAGTTTTAAAGTTGATCTAAACTTCTAATTCAAGTTGAACTGTGCTTTTGCATGATTTTTGTGAGTTAATTATCCTTTATTTAAAAATAACTCAAAAATCAACCTGAGTTATTTGAGTGATTTATGGCTTTTTCTCATGCACCTCCAAAGCCTTGGATTTCTATAAAACAAGGCTCAGCTCTTCATAATTCATCTCATATTTTTGCACAATCACGCTGGAGAATTGGAGGCTGAGGAATCAACTTGCAAATTCAAAGCTTTGTGAGATCAATTTCAATTGCATAGTTTTTATATCTTAGCATAGAATTTCATAGTTTTCATATCATTGTTAGATCATTTAGCATTCATTTCATATTAGTTTTCAATAGCATTCATAGCATATCAGTTTATCATTCTTATTGCATAGAAAATATCAAAAATATAGATTAATTGCATTCAATTTCATATCCATCTTTTGCATTCAAATCCTTCATTTAGGTGTCGTCTAGGTCACTGATCTCGATTACAATCTGAGAACATCAATCTCGCACCTATTAGAAGGCAGTAAATCGCTTGGTTAGATAGCTTTCAATTTTGCACGATTTCGATTATAGCTAACCTCTAATGTTTTACTGAGTGTTGTGTCTACAGATCAGGTACAATTTTCACACACACACCCCCTACCTGTCGCAAGTGACAACCTTGACTTTTGTGGGCAACCAAGCTTTCGTGCAACAACCCTTGAGCTATCGGGGGGGGCTGGGGATGAGAACCCTGCCCCCTTCAATAATTTTTGTTATATGTCTTTAAATTTTTTTGTTTTAAATTCAAATCTTTATTTTATTTTTATCAGTAATTTTCTGAAACGAAAACATCAAGCCCTTTTTTTTTCTTTAAAATGAATTCGATAAAAAACCCCTTATATATATATTCTCCAATTGATTTTCTTTTAATGGGATCTAGGGTTTTCTGATAAACTAATTTTCACATATACATCTATCTAAATGCATTATTTTTTATCAAATAAATTTTCATGTAACTTATTGAGACAAATTATCTGTCCTTTCTAGCTAAATACCCTAACTGGGAAAAAACTCACACATATTCCTAAAACCTCTTCCTAGGTTTTCAAACAATCCCAACAAAATACTAGATCTAATTTGACATCACACTAATCCAAAATTTCTCAAAAATAAACTTGATTAAAATAAAAAGAACCATTTTTCCATTCATTCACTCAAACAATTTCAGAAAAAAAGAAAACAATCTTTTCAAAGGAAGGATTGTACAAAATAGAAAGTTTCAAACCCTACCTCAAACAACTCCTTGGAATTTGAAGACAAGAAGAATCCAATTCAACCTTCCAAAATAAATCTAAGATTTCAATAATCTTCCAAATTCACCTAAGAGAGCTCTTCCAAAACCTGATAGACATTCTAACAATAATACCCAGAAACCTCTCATAAAGAAGACCTATTCCTCCTAGGGTTTCTAAAACATGCAATCCCTAAAAATCAGAATTCAACTCTCCACCTAATTTTTATCAACTCACTTTGCATGATTAATTATAATTTATTAATACAATATACACTTTTTCCAATTACAATTCCCAACTCAACTTTAACTTTAAATTCTAATTCAATTGTATTAAACTAAATGTGCAACTTAAATTGCATATTAATATTTAATTAATCAATCAATATTTTAGTACATTAATACTATGCAATTAAAAATAAAAAATTAAATAAATCAATTATGCATTTAATTTCATATTTAGATTTAATAATAATTAAATTCTTTTATTTCAAATTTAGACTTTTAATTAAACAAAGGTATTTAATTAAGTCTTAATAATTAAATATCCTTATATTTAATATTTCCATATTCATAAAATATAATTATTCTAATCTCATAATTAATTTTAATTTAATTATTTTAAATCAAATAATCCACACAACCAACTTACTTGACCCACATCACACAAAAATCAACTAACTCAAATAATAAACAAACACCAAGGAAGGGCTCACAAACTCACGTCACCTTGAAGAATTCAGATGGGTAGAAAATATATACTTGTCCATTATTTAAGACAATCAATGGTGTGGGTTGGGATTTGGATATGTATGTTATCTCCCCTCTCTTACCATTGAGATATTGCGATAGGGCACACTCATCCTGACAATTTAAGGAAGTTGATGTCCGGTCCCTGTAAACCTGCATAAAAGATGAGCATGTACATACATGTAAAAATATAAACAAGCAATGGCAGGGATCGGTTGATCGTGTAGATCTCGCAAGAAAGTAACTATGACTCTATCCCTAAACCACATCAGACATGTCAAACAGAAATATAAAACATACACGCCAACCATACACATGCAAGTATGGGGTCAGTAAAACCACAAGCATCAACGATATCCTAACATATAAATCATCATCATGAAATAGCCAATACATACATACATACATACATACATACATACATATATATATATATATATATATATATATATATATATATATATCAAAAAAATAACCAAAAATATCTAATTCATAATTATCCAATGTAATGTCATACATTCATATCCTCAAGTATCTCTGAAATAAATAATGCACACATGAAATTGGCCTAAAAGAGTTTGGCAAAAAAACTGAAAAGAAAACTATGGGAGGGGTATTACAGTAATTAACTACTTTCTTTATAGTTATTCTTGACCAGCTTCTCTTTCTAAATTCCATGTCATCTTAACAATATGCCGAAAATTCTTCTAACAGTGGCACATGATGGTAATAAGATCTCCAAAAAGACTATTTTTCACAAAGTCTTTTGTATCAAAATCCAACCTCAAATCATTATAACTATCCATTTTGTATTTCTCTATTTCTTTAACCATATTCAAAGCATTCAAATTTGATGAGTAGCTATATATTCCCAAATTAATTTGGAATTGGATACCTGTCTTTTCCTTCTCTCTACACCTTTTATTGACTTCACATATTTGTTTACATAATTCAACAATAATAATCTTGTCATCTTCATATCTAGGTGATTTCCAATTAAAGTCATTAAATCCACTAATTTTGAGATAGTTATAGGATGGAAATCGTAAGAATAAACTATCATAATTTTATATCAGAGAAACATCCACAGGAGAAATTCTTTGTTCTGGGTGACCTTGTATTTCTCTTATCAACTTCATTGTAAATGTGTCATTAACTCTCTTGAAATTTGAATAGTTGTTTTGCAATTGTAGGCTAGGATAAAAGTCATATATCCTAGATATCTTCTTCAAAATCTTCAACATAATCCAACCCAGGTCAATATTGTGTACATGCTAGGGATTACAACAAATATGAGGACATGTAAAAAACAACTTATTTAATAGGAACTGAGTGATCATCTCATGCAAACAATCACTAATCAAACCAATCCAATCTAAGTAATCTGACCTGACACAAATTACTTAAATAAAAAAAACCATCCACTCATCTAGGTTTAAGGCATCTTCATCTCCTCTAAGCCTATGTAATAAGACAACAATATCGACAATCTCCCCTTTAATAAAACTCTTATATATTGTATGAGGTAATTTGGATTGTCCTATCCTTGAGGGTGAAAACCACTCTTTGGCAATTATATTCATGTAAACTCTCTTTTTGTTGTTAAACTCACATTGTGATAACCCAAAGTCTCATTGAACAAACTAACCCCTCTTAGGGAGATGAAAAAAACCTTCAATATTTGCCTGGTCCAGACTGACTACAACTTGATCATCATGTGTTTTCATTGCCTTTGTGTTGGGATCATGTTTGTTAATGCATTCCATGTCTAACTCCACACATTGTACAACTACCAAGAATCTTACCACTTCAATTAATCCACTTTCTACTAATCTTTGTGTAATAGCATGCTTGTTAGAATATTCCACCCTCCCCTGAAAGTCATTCAGATCCACATAGCTCAATTTTGTATCACTTATTTCAACGACCACACATTCTAGGCCATTAAGATGATCATACCCTACATGCTTAAATTTCATGTTTTTGATCTATGCTTCAAAATTGAGCTACAAAGACTTTTGAAATTGAAACAAAAATATTACTTTCAAGTGTCGATAGCTTACCAATTTCGCCAAAAATGCATGTAGAAAATGTTATTGTGCCCTAGCTTATTGCCCCTTCTTATTGCTTCTATTATGAAATAACAAATGGCATATTCCAAATGTTATGGGGTAGTAATTAAAATTGTCGCATCCTGCATTTAATATTTGTACCTGGTACTATTAATACTCATTTCTATGATGTCACTTAGAGGGTTCTATTTCACTTTTACGACTCTGCTTCATGAGTTGGGAAATCTTTTTTACAAATTCTTGCTAACTGTAACTTTAGTATTTTTCATTTCTTCTCTTTGGCAACACTTCATGAAATCCAAAATGTTCCTTGTTATCTTCATTCCATGTGTGACATCACAATGTGACCAAATCATTCCTTTCAAATTATGCCCTTTAAGCAACACCTTCATATTACAAAGTCCATTTTTTATCAAATTAGTTCTTTGTAAATCTATCTTGATTGCATAAACAATTATTGCAAACTTTCATATAACTTCTCTTTAATACATCACGGTTCTATGACTAAAAGAGTTGTTGGACCCCACACCATATTTCTGAACTTCACTTAATCTCTGACAAGTTCATAAAGAGATTGTAAACAGTTCCAAAATAACCTAAAATCATTGCTCTCAAATCTAGCACTTTAAATACAATTGTCGACAGGTTGGGCAACCATTGAACTTACAAGTTCGACAGTTCTTTATCTCGGTAGGTTGGACAACTATTGTTCAGTTGACAAGTCCCTAAATTGTGCGATCGCACGACCACTTGTTAGTGTGTTATGTTATTTGCTAAAATGTTACAAAATATCTTCGTTAAATAGATTTTCCACTTTCCCTTACAAATATATAAAACCTATCAGCTATTTGTTCTTTGCCCACAAGCAACTAGTAGTTATTATTACTCGTAAGATATTTTTGTTCACAATTAAATGAAATAGAAATTGTCTATTCCATTCCATTAATTGACTTTATTGATCATGTGGGGCAATGTCTATGCATTACCCAAACTGTACTATTTATTATAATTATTAATTAATTATAAATTAAAATAAAATGAGAATTCTAATTTCTACTTAATTAATAATTAGAATAGATGGTACAGTTTGGGTGCTGGATAGACAATGGTTCACTATGGTCAGCTGCTAAGGCAGAAACAATAAGAATCAATCCACAGTTATCTTAACCACATCTAGCAGGCAGCCGCCACAAAAATAGACATCATACCAAGAAAACACTTAGTACACTTAATTTTTTTTTTAAATACCCTTTGATATGATATCTATTTTTGTGACTACATAACCCCTACCCACCCAACCCACCCAGCAATACAGAATACTTCTTATGCCTCAATGACAGTACAACTATTGACATGTGAACCTTAGCATTCGGCATGCATGTCTAAAACAGTTATATAGTACTTCAAAATGCAGAATGTATCCTGATCCTGAATTGACCTGCAACATCTTTTCTATTCAAGTCCTTCCTTTCGTGGTAAGAACTATATAATCTGCCATACTTACACTGTAACTGCACTTGCGTGTGTTTTATTTGTGTTCTTCATCTGAAATTTGAGTAAGACAAGTTTATAGCAATTAAAATTCATTTCTTTTCACAATGGAGTGATTGCCAATCTTGCTAATGCTTGGGTTAGTAAGGTTATGGACTAACAAGAACATACAAGAGTCTTTATTTGGGTTCCTAATCTGGATATTATTTCAGTTTATAATTGGGAACCCTAGGTTTTCTCCTTAACATCCACGGCATTAGACAGTCAAAGCTTTGTTTCTGTGTTCAAGTAGATGAACTGGTGTAGAAAAATTCATTGGTTATTGTGAGCTCTGTTTTGCTCTCTTTAGTGATTGGATGAAATTTTGGTTATGGCAGATTAGCAGATTGGCAATTGGGGACATTTTGTTGGATCACTCATAATGAGTTTGTACTCATGGTTGACAGGTTCCATTGGCCCTGGAGGGGTAAGTATTTTAGATGTCCTCATATTTATGTTGCAATTTATTTTACTTAGGGTAAGAATTTTAAATTTTTTTGTGTCCCATGGGGATGCGTCCCTCCAATAAAAACCTCGCATCCGCTGTAAACTTGGGGACTTAGGGAAATGTCCTCCCATAGAATTACCAACTCTGCCACTTCCGCTGAGGACACCGCTGGATTGCTTGTTATAGGGCACATGCCATTCATACTGTTTAATTTAGTGAACACTAGTTTGTTTTTTATGGGGCACTCAGAGATATTATATTTTCGATTTTACCTGAAAGGTTTCAATTCACTTCAATTTGTATATCAGCACTGCCCCCAACATCTCTGTGCCATTCCCTCACCATCCACAAATTTTATACCTTGGTTCTCTGTTCTTCAAATCCTTCCTCGCATCCCCGTCAGGAAATTCCGTGGAACTTTGAGCATAAAAGATGTCCATTCCTCTTATTTGTAATTTACTATAATGTAGCAAGCAACTACGAAACCGACTGGTTCTTTTTCTGTAATGGAATCTGATCACTTGGTTGAGCCTGTCTGTGCAAAATGAGGTTGGAAGGAATTGTGAGAAAGAGAAAACTGCAGTTGAATGTTTTCTGCTGTCCACAGTTGACCTGCACTTAATTGGAATTTATGAGTTCAAAACTTGGCCACATGGATGATAGAAATTCAAGCAGATGGTACTCCTAGCAGTCATTACTGGGGTTAGCTGATCCTGATGAACTAGGGATACACCTAGTCTGAGGTGTAATCAGCCTAGATCTACTTTCCCTATCTAATTGGGCTCAAATTCTAACCCAATTCTTATTAGGGTTCATATCAAAATATGGCTGCTGATAAGCTCAAACTTATGTTACACGGGGATGTGTTCCCTACTTTTGGTCCTTTATGGAACATCTCAGAAACGCATCCCATGCTGCCCCTGTCTCCATCCTCGAAATGTCGTAGAACATTTAAAAAATCAACACAAGTTAATGTTTTTCTTAAGACAGCAATGTTACAAATCCAAGTAGGCTTTGACATTAAATAATGGTTCTAAGCTGGCACTAAGTTGAATCTATGTTTCATGCATGCATCAAAGTGTTGGAGTTGCAGGCTTATTTTTTATCTCAAACAAGACATTTTCTGATTTCACCATGACAATAATATATATACACTGTAGTCCCCTGCCGTCCCTTATTTTTGGCCCTCTAAAAACATCCTGGAAATGCATCCCCTGCTGTCCCCTGTCCCTGTCCCCGAAATGCCGTGGAACATAGCCTCAAACAGGTGCTATAGATGAAGTAGACACTAGAAACAATCATGAAGACTTGTGGGTTGCATATCTATCTAGATGCCAAATAATCTTACCCCTACCTACTTGGCAAGAGGGTTTTCACTACCCAATTAGGTGACAGCTGGTAGCATAGAATCAAGATCTGTTCGTACAAGCTTTATAATATAGGGAGTGAACAGTTTCTTTTAATCACTGAAAAGAATCCATGGGATACACAGTTGCTTGCTGCACCGTAATCAGTCATGAAAAAAGAAACAAATTATGTATGTGGTTCAACTTGAAAAACTAATCCCGATATCTTTCACCTTGTTCTGCATTGCATGTTTTAATGTCTAGGGTTGAAGATGGTAATGTGGAGATAATCTCCTTGTTGGTGAAGTTTGCCCTGTTTCTGCTTGAAACTGTCTTATTTTATCAGTAGAATTAAATTCCTCATAAACCAATAGTGATGCACCATTTAAGCAAGCTTCATATTTGTCTGTTAACTGGCAATGTTGTTTTTCTGACTTTTGCTGTGCATGCAGAGGAAAGTTGAGCAAAATGTTGACAGCTCAGAAGTGAAGTCTGAGAAGCAAAGAGTAGCTTTGGTAATAGGAGTCACAGGAATTGTAGGCAACTGCTTGGCAGAAATCTTGCCTTTGGTTGACACTCCTGGTGGACCTTGGAAAGTTTATGGTGTTGCCAGGAGGTCCAAGCCTAATTGGTCTGCAGATACTGCAGTACATTACATCCAATGTGATGTTTTAAACAGAGAAGAAACCCTAGAAAATATTTCTGCCTTGAAGGATGTAACTACTCTTTTTTGGGTTTGTTGGGTTAGTAGAGAGGCAGAGGAGCTGAATTGTGAAGACAATGGAAAAATGTTTAATAATGTTTTAGATGCGCTACTGCCTAATGCTGAAAATCTTGAGCACATATGTCTTCAAACTGGCAGGAAACATTACATAGGCCCATTTGATCGTATCTCCAGGAACAGAAATATTCAGCCTCATGAACCACCCTTCCATGAAGAGCTTCCACGCCTGTCTGGGCCTAATTTCTACTATATTCTCGAAGATATACTATTTGATGCTGCTAAAAAGAAAGAGGGGTTAACTTGGTCCATTCACCGTCCTGCAGTCATATTTGGGTTCTCTCCTTGGAGCTTGATGAACGTCGTTGGTACCCTGTGTGTCTATGCTGCCATCTGCAAACATGAGGGGCTTCCTTTCAAATACCCAGGCAATAAAAACGCATGGGAACTGTTTGTGGATGCATCTGATGCTGAATTGATTGCAGAGCAAGAAATTTGGGCTGCAACAGACCCTTACGCCAAGATTAAGGCCTTCAATTGCGTTAACGGAGATGTGTTTAAATGGAAAAAGCTATGGAAATTAATGGCAGAGAAATTTGAACTGGAAGTGCTATCATATGAGGGGGAAGGTTTTAGCCTCGCTGAAGCAATGGAAGACAAAGGTCCTGTTTGGGATGCAATTGTGAAAGAAAATAATTTACAGCCCACCAAGGTTGAAGACGTTGGAAACTGGTGGTTTGCAGACCATGTACTAAATGCCCCCTTTGAGTGTGCGAATAGCATGAACAAAAGTAAGGAGCATGGTTTCTTTGGGTTTCGCAATACAGAAACTTCCTTCTTATCATGGATTGACAAAATGAAGGCTTCTAATATTGTTCCATAGCTTTGATTGGTTGAATGAATGTTTTAAATAAGGTTCAGGACACCTAACAGCTTATGGGATCTATGGATGGCCAGCAAAGTAGATAAGTCTGAAAAAATTACAACAAAAAATCTGGTGACATTTCATCTGCTTAATTATTTTTTCCTTCTGTATTTTGAATCTTCTACTGTATATCTTGATCAAGGAATCAGCAGCTTTTGTTATCTTTTTTAAGGTGCTCAGATTAGTATGCTTAAACTTCGGACACTTGAGGAGGAAGAGTGAGTGGCCTGCATTGGGTTACAGTGTATAAACTTTATATATCTTCATTGTTGCTTCTGCACCAGAAAATAAATGCTAATGCTTCTTATTGAATCATAAGTTGCCATCTTGTTCTGAGTTCTCCTTGTAGTCTTTTACTTATAAAGCTGATTACAGCTTTGTTCCTTCATTTGTTTGATATTCAAAGGCTCTGAAGTTAGCAACTGCTCTAACTGTTTATTTCTGTGTTTTATACATGAATAAATAAGATTTCCGCTATAATTTTCTAAACAATAAGGTGGGTAACAAACTCAAGTTAACCATCAGCTATGTCTATTCCATTTGCATTGCCCATAA
The DNA here is from genome assembly GCA_027943335.1 of Chamaecyparis obtusa. NCBI lineage: Eukaryota > Viridiplantae > Streptophyta > Pinopsida > Cupressales > Cupressaceae > Chamaecyparis > Chamaecyparis obtusa. The sequence goes on along the minus strand of BSBK01000770.1, from coordinate 419,178 downwards.
GGAGGCCCAATCTATGGGATACGTTGCTAGATCTGTTGATTTTCAATTGCCCAAAGGAAGCTCGATAAGTGGAATGAGTTGTATGAAGCAAATTATCATCTTGTAGGAAGGTAGCATGCAGTCTCAGATTCTCAAGTACCCCAGAAAAATTGCTTAACATGTGTTTGATGACTAAATAACCAACAAGGTTTGATGCTTTCTTCTCATTTTGAACGAGAATGCATTTGATTTATGTATTGAATAGTTTGATATTTAGAGGTGTAAGTGCAGCTTCAGCATATTCTTCAATTCCTCACGTTTCTTATCATGTCTATAAGAATTTCATGAATTCATTTCCACTTCAATAAGGGAGAAACAAGATCAATGAAAAAAAGCAATCCTTCAAGTATAGAGCATTGTAGAAGCAAAGCATTTAGTCAAACCTTGTCAAAGATCAAACTTTTTTGAAAAAAAAGAGTCAAGAATCTCTAGTCTTGATAGGCCACGAAGCTCTAAAGATAATTATACGAGCCTCTAAAGAGGCAAAAGAGTCACCTACTAATTCTATAGTTAAGGAAAATATCTTAAAACAAAATGATCCTTCATTTGAGGCTCCATCAAACAGAAATGAAAAATACAGTGTATTTGAAGATTATGGTGATTGTTCTCAATGTAGAGGGAGTATGAACAAACTTTGAACTATATAAAAGGCACCCTCAAATTGCAGAGCAATTAAAGATAAGTGTACATTTGTGAGTGGATGCTTCCATTTTTAAAATGAAGATATGTATTGCAGCAATGTTAAAGCTTCAAGGAAAGAGGTCCTCTAGGTTCTAACCATTTTTACCATAGGTAGGTTCTACAGATCTCTAATATTCCTATTTGTTCTCATGTAGAAAGATCTAAGAAAGATATGTTGAGAAATTAGTCCATTTTAATTCCTACAAGACCTAGTGGATTAGAACCTTTGAATTATCGACCAAACAAACTCAAACTATGCTAGTTGCATAGAGGATTTGAATGCTTCATGTGAATACTTTTAAAAAATTATCCAAACTATTGATCAAACATTTATCCCATATGCAATAGTTTTTGAAAAAAGCAGCAGCAAAAGGGTGCTGGCCCGTGGAACATAAAGAGGCTAACTAAGAGAATTAACAGAATATTAATCCAACTTAGAAAGCAGCAGTAGTAGCAGATAAGCACACATAGCGTCTACCTCTATCAAAAACATAAAAGCAAAATTCGACCCAGCCCAACCGCTGAGTAGCAAACAACCATGAAATAGTTTTGGTAAAATCCATCATAAAAAGGAACATATGCCACACAGGGCTAAAAACAGTACTTAAAGTCTTAGTCATACATAAATTAAAAAAGCCCGCCCAACAAAAAGATCTGGAGTCAGCCCCAACATCCTCAGTCCCGTACCCATCCAGCCGCAGAGTCATTTCCCGTCCCATTAGCGCTTTGACAGCAACAAGTCAGCCCACTCTTCATTCAGGAACTTGAAGAGTTCACAGTTTCCTTCCACAGACTCCTTTCCCTTTGAAGCCTTCTCATTGAGAAGGCAGAGCGTGGTAGTAGACTCGTGCATCACCTTGAGGGCAAATTTACTGACATCCACCAGTCTTTTATTGGTGTTATCAAGGTCCTGGGTGAGTTTTGCCAAAGTGTTCTCCAGGGAAGCAAATTGGTATTT